>CP092096.1:1095000-1272500 GCA_029203775.1 Neoneuromus ignobilis | reverse complement strand
TGGATTAACCAGTTAACTGTGTTTGACGTGTATACACGTCATATAAAATATAAAATTATATAATAAAAAATTTATGATGAAATAAAAATATATAATTATATATACTATAACTATGAAATAAATAATATATGATTTTAATTACACACCACAGGAGAGCTTTTCAAAACTAAATTCCACAGTTAATTAGTTAATGATGGAATACAATTTCACTCATATAACCATCATGTATTCGCTTGACAAAATGCATTCGTTTAGTCCAATTTTAGTCTTTCACATAATTGTGTTCCAATTTCATGAATTACACTTCCTTGTTTATTTTTAATTCTTCTGATTTTTGTGATTTATCAGCATAAACCAATGATTTCACAAAACCTCACAAAAATAATCAAATAAGTTTGTGGCGAATTGAAGGAGCCATTTTGTAAAATAATGGATTCATTAAACTCTTGTTTCAATAAGTCTATTGAAGTTTTGACAATTTCTGTTGAAGTGTTGAACGTTCCATGATAATTTTCCATACTATACTGAGTTGAAATGTTAAAATAACCTTTAAAAAATTTAAACATGACTGTCACCAGCTTTCAATGTTCTAACATACTTATTGGAAAACTCTATATTATAAATGCATAGAAATAAAATAAATTTTCTTTCAATACAAAATAATTTTTCACTGGCAAATTTTATAACAATACCTAGATTACACGATCTGTTCTTTTAGATAATTGTTGTTTGTTCCCTGTTTAAAACCCAGTTTTTAATTTAAATGTAAAATAAGAATTTAATTTAAAATTACGTATATATATTCAACAACAACAACACTGTAACTACAATAGGTAATAGTATACGCCACATTACCGTGTATCGAATCCATATATTCATCTCGTACATGTATCTTCCTTCGGCTGTATTCGAAATTTTAATCAATTGTATATTACACTCGAAAGATGAGTGAAACACGAGTGTGTGTGCGCTTGATATGAAACGCGTACAAAGAGGATTTGATATCGCTTGAATAATAATAACGACCGGAATTACCACATTGATGACCCCAATTTGATTTCGGATCGAATTATTATTGTTCAGTTGCTGAAGCGTCGTCATAACAACCAGTCATCTGGATTGAATCTGGATTTATTGGACGTATTGTCTATTAAATATAATATCATAATTAATATCGAATGAGTTATATATTATTCAGATGTAGATTTTTTTTAAAAAATCTCTTATAAAAAATATATTTTTAAAAAGATTTGTCTGTCACTTGTGTTTGTTGTAAAAAATATGTGTATCTGTAAACCTTGTGATTTTTTTACATTAGTATGAAATATCCGATTTCGAATTAAAAGTGTGATTTATTATTTCTCAAACAAGGAACTATACAATTAATCAAAGTATTTGCCTAAACTATCGACAAAGTTTTGTTATCTTAACGGTAGCTTGTTTATGTCAACAGCGAAGAATCCTAGAGAGTAAGTGACGATGAAATCTCGAAAATCATTTTCTACAGCTTGTTGATAATTGAATATTTTACTTTGCAAGAAGTGCCAGTCAGTTGGTGTAAGTTCTGATGAATACTGAGGGTGACAGAGAGTTTCCAAATTTAGCTCCTATATTTACACAGTCTCTTGCCTTCTTTTCTATCTAAAATTGTCACAAAAAAAATTATACACACTCCAATATTTACCGAAACTATGCACAGAGATCCACTAAATTAAATTGTCTGCACACGCACGTTTCTTTGAAAATAAATCGTAAGGCAAAGGATTATTACTTCTTGTTGAGTGTTTGGCATTGCAGAAGGAATTAATAGTGGACTACACCTCGATAATCGATGAAAACAGCCAACATACCTTGGTTTTTAAACGACTTTGGCGTGTTTTTTGTGTTTTGGCTCATTTTTAAAACGTTACTCAATAGATTGTTAACTGGTTTCTATATCATAATTATAAACCCACATCTCATCATCAGTAATGATGCGTTTCATGATTATACTATCATTCGATGCTTAAGAAATCATCTCTTTGACCACCAATTTTCAATTATTTTTTTGTATGAAATTCAAGTATCTTGGAATAAGCCATGTTGCAACACGTTTCATGCCTAAATTATCAACTTGGAGATAAGAAATATTTTAAGATATTCACCAATCTCTCTTTCATTCTCACGACGATTTTCAAACACTAATTCCTTCACTTTTTCAATGTATTCTTTAGTACTTGATGTTTATGGACGTCCAAAATGCTGCAAATCTCAAACGATTTCACAACCCTTTTTAAATTAATATTATACCACTCATATTCTTGTCATTATTAATATTATACCACTCATATTCACTTCGACACAAAAAAATAATTCGAAACACAAAATTTAAGACAAACTCTGCTCGACAATTTTATCCATTTTAAAAATTGGTTTATATAAATTTATATATATATATATATATATATATATATATGTATATATAAATATTATTATTATTTTAGATTATTTTTATATAGAAAAAATATAAATTTTGTTTCACAAGTTAAATGTAAACTAATTAAAATTCAGCTATAGAAACTCTGTAAACTACAGAACTACTAATCAAACACTGTTAAGGTCGATACTGACAAAGTTAAATCTGTCAATTATGCCGCACAGGAAGTTACAGACCCTTGTTCAATCTAGGACGAAGATTTACTTATGTTAACTTAGAATTAACACAGTGTATACAAGATTATAATATATTAGTGAACCTCTTGGTCAGAAGTGATACTTGATTCACGTTTTTGTTTCAATACTGAATATCGATTCATTCTATCTTATTGTTTGTGAGTTCAACAATGAGTCCATTATATTAAGTAAATTTGGTGTTAGAGAAATGTTTAGTTAATTTTTTTCAAAGAAATCCGAAATCATTTTTTTTATTTAATTATATTTAATAGAAAATAATGTAATCAAAAAGTATATTAAGACTTGATAGAGAAAATGAAATAAAATATATAAAATCTAGAACGAGAAATAAAAATTGAAGAATATTAGTTTAACACATTGACGTAAATAACGTCTATAGCCGTCCAATACCAGTCATTGTAGGTGAAAATGACGGCAATGACCGTCCTATATTCTTAGTATTATAAATAAATGATTGAAATGTATATCAGTGTTAAATCCATTTTCTTCTAAATTCTTCAATCTTCCTCCAAGTATAAATGATGAAATATTTCTCATTAAGTGATATTCATTTTATTTCAATTATTCCCAGAATTGGAAACTGGTTGCGATAAGTGTACTTGTAGAATTTAACGACATGCATAGCCGTAAACATTTTATACATTTTGTCTCAGTCTCTTTTCAAGTGTGATTTTGGAAGCTTCAAAAAATTTTCGAAATTATTACAGAAAATTTTTATAAAATTTGCTATTCTGCTTTTTTTCGTTACAAATGTTTTTCAAAACTGAATTTTGTATCTCTAAATGGATTTTTGAATTTTTATTATGCTATTATAAATTTGTGTCCTTGAATTTTTTAATTTTGTATTAAAGAAAAATCTAGTTATATGTTTATAAAAATATATTTTTTCCTTTTTACTAAATTATTCTCAAAAAATATCGTTACAGTCTTTACAGCTACCAAAACTTTTATAGCTGTCTTTTGTGTATCAGAGAAATTGAGCTATTGGAATCAAATAACGGCTATAGATTTTTTGTGAAAATTTGTTAGAAGATATAATAATGTTATTCTGTAAGTATAAAATCTTGATGGAACTCCCCAAGAATCAACTGATTAACAAAAAAAAATTGTTTTTGTTGTCCATCACTGATTTCAAAGTGAACGTCAACGTGTTAATATTTAAAATCCATGAACTGATTTTCTCGAAAGAAAATATTTAATTCGTATAAGAAATCAAGTCTGAAATTATATTCAAAAATATATTCCGTTTAAAAATTTATTCCACGCCAGACATCATGAATTTTGTATCGGACGTAATAGAAAACATTTCTCTGCTGTACTCATATCTGAAAAATGTTGTACTACGATTCCTTATTTGTTTTACAATTCTGTTTTGCTTCGGTTCGTCGCGAATTAAATATTTTAAAAGTGCTTATATTGTAATCTCAAGCTTTTTGTATTTCAAGTTGCACATCAAAATATCCTCTATATTAATATTTGATGAGATCGTATGATTCACTTGCTCGAATTATGTTTTGAATAAGAAATGAAATACGTTAGATTTCTTTATTCTGTTTGAAATAACGAGAGGATACTTTTATCGAATGATATTACTCGAAATTAATACAAGTAAATCTGTATATTTTTTTTTTGAAAAATGAAAAATAATCTAGAAACGAATTAAAAACGATTCACTTTACAATACAATGAATAACTTTTTTACGAAAAAAATAATTCTATCAATAACGTACAAAATGTTAATTATGTCGAATTAAATCTTGAACATTGACAGTATTTGATATTATATGGATTTTTTTTATATAAATATTTTCTCGGTTCTGATCATTCGAGTAAATTCAAGTTAAATAACAAAAAAATGATAACTCGAAATCCTTTTTATTAAAAACGTTTAGATTTAAGTCTCGTTCGTTTTTATTTTCGTAAGATCGTCGAAGGTCTGCCGTACGATAAACATTACCGTTCAATCGAAAATCAATCGATTCTCAGCATTTTTTTTACGTTTACTGACCGGTTACGTCTTTGCACTTACGTTTTTTCCAAATCGTTATCGTTAAGTATGAATCGATTCATATAAACAACGTTATCAAATATTAGGTGAGTTTTCTTACGATTACTACCCTAGGCAGTACTATTTAATGTGTATCGACTTTAGTATGTGTACGTACACAAAATAAAAAGTTTATATTTTAAAATAAGGTTATATATATTCATATTTTATATACATATGCATAGACATTTTCATTAAATAACTAGTATTCATTAGCTTAAAGTTTCTCGAATAGTATGACTAATAATACTTGTAGTGAACAAAACAGGACATTCATGGAGATCCTGCGGTCGTTGTGGTTTTCAAAATGAATATGACAAAATACTGCTGTTGTTCTTGTACCACGTACAACCTTGCGGTTTCGAAGGTCGGTCGTTGCGTCTCTTCACAATTTATTTATTCATTTATTATTTTTGTATATATATATATATATATATATATATATATATATATATATATATATATATATATATATATACACATATATACAGGTAACCCTCGCATAATACGGTTGTTACGTTCTTAAAAAATACCATGTTATGTGAATCCGTGCTATACGAAACAAAGAACTAATGTAAAAAGGGAGTTAGGTTCGAAAAATTAGAAAAACAACTATTATATTTTTTAATTAGAAGAAATATATTTATTAAAGCAGTTTTCATCAAAAGTATTACATATTAATATGTATTAAATAATGTTTTTTTCGTCATCGTTAATAAGCACCATTAACCGAGGGCGTTTTCTTTTTGACAAGATATCCTCATTCTCTAAACTTTCTTCAGCATTATCTTGAGTTCTATGCTCTACTTTTTACAAAAAAATCTGTTATTTTAGATTGCTTGGTTTTAGCTAAGAGTAAATCTGTAATTTTTGTTCTAGCGAGATGAAATATCTTTGTAAAGGTATTTTTTTATTTTCGCCATAGTTCAGGGTTACAAATTAATTTATAAAAATGAAAAACATAAATACCATTCTTAAAAAAGGTTGAATAATACGCACCCAAACATTTTTAATCTATGTATAATGTAGTAAAAAGAAAAACACAACGTTTTAAAATGTACTTAATACTCCATGAACAAAATGCATTTCAAATTCTAATAAATTTCGAGATTCTGCAGGCAAATCTGATACGACATACACGCTCAAATGAAAAATTTCTAGTGAGATATCTTGTGCACTTAAAAACTTTTATTTCGTTCTATGTTGTATGGGGATTTCCCTTATGTTTCAAATATTTTTCTTAAAAACTTTAAGCGTTGTACAGGGATTTATCTAATTCTCAAACCGTGTTAGAGTAAAACCATGTTCTAGAGTTGCCGTGTTGTATAAGGGGTTTTCACAATTCTCGAATCATGTTAAAGCGAAACCGTGTTATACGAAGGTTACCTATATATATATATATATATATATGTATAAAGAGTATTCTATCAGAAATGTACAATTTAATTTTTAAATAAAACGTACCTTTTTTAATGAGCGTTGATCATTTTATTTCATTGTACAGTCGATAATCTGTGATTAATTTTTCTGTGATTAACAAAATGTCCGCCAAATATTCTCTACGATCTTTGTACAAATCTGTGTTCTTTTGATGAAATTTTGGATGACTTTTGCGTAGAAATGTGGCTCAATCTCACCAATTAAGCATTGGATTTCGGTATTGAGTTCGAGAATTGTTTGTGTCTTGTTGACATAGACTTGAAATTTCACATAATCTCACAAAAAGAATTTGCACGGCATTAAATCGCACGATCTTGCTAGCTAATTGATATTGGTGTTTCGCGAAATTTTTGTCGGAATAAATAATTTCTTGCACAGTGTGATAGGTCGTGCCGTTTTACTGAAAATACATGTCATGAAGGTCCATATGGACCAAATAAGGCCATAAGAACTCTGTTATCATAGTGCGGTAACGAACGGTATTCATGGTTACTGCATTTCCGGTGTCATTTTTGAAAAAGTACAACCTGATCACTCCTTCTGCCCAAAAACTGTACAAAATAATGGCTCGTTGTGGATGAATCAGTTTCTCATGGGTTACTTGAGAATTCTCTGCGCCCCAAATCTGACAATTTTGTTTGTTTACGAAGTCATCCAGTTCCAAGAACGCCTCATCACTGAAGATGTTTTTTTAACAAAATTTGTCATCCTTGTCTTATTTCTCCAGAATCAAACTAACGAATTGTTGGCATTTAGAATCGTTTATTGATTCGAGCTTCTGCATCAACTGAATTTTATTAGCATAGAGGTGCAGGTCTTTCGTTGGAATTCGCTGTAGAGAGTTTTTCAAAATATCCAATTGTTGTGCATGACTTCGAATCAATATTCCCGGATTCTCAGCAACACTTTTACTCATTGCACTGATATTCTTCATTGATTAGACAGGACGAACATGTACACGAATTCCTTAATTTATAACCGTCACAGTTTCTTCAAATTTCCTAATCTTTACATTTTCATTCAACTTGGTGCAGTTCGTCCATCAGAAATTACACGAACTTTGCTAACTTTCTCCAAATAATTTGAATAATATTTTTAATATAATTTCATAATAATATAGCGTTCCATGGATAATAATCATAACAACAGCAGATGACAAATGTTATAGTTTAATGGCTATTAACCTTACAAAAAAAATTACATTCAATTTAACCCTGATGAAACTATTTCTCTCTCTCTCTCTCTCTATATATATATATATATATATAATGTGATTTAAAAATTAATACAAAAAAAATATAAAACATGATCTTAACTATAAAAACAATATGATTATTCTTTTCTTTTTTCTAAAAACTCCTCTTGATCTTTACTTATTTCAAAATTCTATATAATAAAAATCATATTTGTTTTAGATATAGTATTTTGCTTCAGATATATTGATTTCGTTTGATATAAGCAAATAAATTCAGTTAGATTTCTATTAGTTTCTCTAAACAAAAAATTATTTAGCTTTCATTTAAATATAAAATCATTAGCCTGTAATAAGTATAACAGATTTTATAAAAAGAAAATTAATATGAAAGTATATTTAAATATTTAATTTTTTTTTAAAAAAAACTATCGTATAGGGTCATCCAAATGTGACACCTAGATTTATGTTTTATTGAAGAGAAACTATATACATGTTACCCTATACACGTTTCTTTTTAATGAAACACAAATCTAGGCATCACATTTGGATATCTCTATAGTATAGATTTTTTAGCAGAATTAAACACACTTCTATTTATCAGCATTTATTTTAGTCAGTTAATTTCATTTTAATTAAATAAACATACAAATATATTACTAAAATTATTTTAATTTTCTTTGAATCTTAGTTATTTGGATTTTAATACCATTATGCTTGTAAATATTTTCAAAATTGTATTTTTTAGAATTCGGTTAAAAAAATAAATTTAAAGAAATATAAAACCGTTTGTTAAATTTAACGGTGATTTTATTTCTTTAAAAAATAAATAAAAACATTACTCATTTTATTTCTATAAAAAATATTTTCATCACAAAATTCCGAGACTCTATCCAGAAGCCAATTAATATTTTATAATTACAATTAAGAGGACAAATATGAAAACAAATAACTAATTTCACGTCTGTTAAACATTTATAAATAGTAATTATCTTCTGGATTTATTTAGTACGTCTATTGCAAGGGTGACGAATCGTCAGACGTCGTTCAATGGCCGCGGCTACAGCATGAAATCGAAGGTTATTACTTTTTTTTCTATCAAGCCAATGATGATATTTTATAGATAAAGTTCATGAAGTGTGATGAACGTTTTCGGTTTATTTTTATTTTTTGAATACGACTACTGATATGTTCTATCTAGATAAAAGATTTTTTTGTATTTATGTTTTTATTGTACGTTCAGTACATCCAAAAATTTATCAATTTTTTTATTTAAATTGTATCTTATATTATATATATATATATATATAAGGTTAGGGAAAATTGTATAAACACATAGATATATAATTTCTATAAAAAATACTGAATTTCTAAAATAATCGAAAATATATTTGTATAAAATTAAAAAAGATATTAAATATAAGTTATGTCTTTAAAAATACATGTATTTGACACAACTATAAGTAAAATTTCAAAAAAAGCTTTAATCAAGCAATGGCTAGAAAGAGGCTTATGATTGGGTTGGGGAAAAATAATTTTACAAATTGGAGGGAAATTAAAAGATATTTTTTAAATTGTTTATAAATCTTATATTAAACAAAAAGTGTGGCATTTTTATTTATGGATTTTTGTAATTTTTTGGATAGAATTATTATTCCATCGGTGTATAGAACTTCATTTCTGGTCAAAAAACAGACTTAAGTGATTTTTGTAGGTCTCTATTGAAATCCAGTATAATTTATTAAGGGAATTTTATAATGACTGATATAAATGCTAATCTGATGGTGTAAAATCAGAACAATACAATGGGATGCATCAAAACTTTTCATCTAAGTTCTCTCAATTTTTGTTGAGTCTTCAAAAATATGTGTGGTTTGGTGTTGTCATGATTAAAGACAACACATTTTTTATTCGTTAATTCTGAACGCTTTTCCAAAATCTGTCGCTTTAATTGAATTAATTGTTGATAGTAGAAATCAGAATAAACCGTTTGTTATGGCAGCAGTATTTTATAGTAGACAACTTCCTTTCAATCCCACCAGACATACAGCATCACCTTCCTTTATACCAATCCGGAATTTGCAATCGTTTGTGGTGCCTCATCTCGTTTCGACCACTTTTTTTGGAACATTATTGTCCTATGATATCCACTTTTCATCTCTCGTTATCAATCTTTTCAGAAATGGCTCTATTTCGTTTCGTTTCAGCAGCGATTCGTAAATGGAAATTTGGTTCATTAATTTTTTACTATCAAATCGTGTGGCACTCAAATATCGAGGTTCTTTGTGTATCCAGTTTTATGTAAGTGATTCAAAATGGTTTTATGATCAATGTTTATATCCCTAGCTATGTCATAGCTGCTTACATATTGATTTTTTAAATTTTTTTTTAAGATTTCATCGACAATTTCCACATTAGGTCGACCAAAACAAGTTGTATTTTTTACTATAAAATTTTCATATCGAAATCAACGAAATTAATTCGTTGCTATTTGTCTAATTAGAGTATCGTCTCTATAAACAAAAAAATTTTTATGGGCTTGTGCATCGTTTTCATTTCCTAATAATAAAAAATTAAAATGTCTCCGATTTTCATTTATCTTGAAAATTAATAACTTTTCACGGAATACACAAATTTCGATTAAATCTATTTTAAAATGTTTTATTGAATGTCAACTTTCAAACGATGTACAATACTAATATGTCATAAAATGGCGAAGTGTCAAAATCAACCAAACTTCCATTCATCAGTAAATAGTAAAAATATTTTTTCCCTAACCCTATATATATATAATTCCAGTGATACAATTTTTAAACATATATATCTTAACTATTCTAGAAATTCCCAAAAACTGGCTAAATTCTAGTTTATTTGTTTACACCTGTTTTCATTTTATTTCAATATTTTTTATTTTTATTTTCTTTTTTTCTATAAAAATATACAAAGCAGATTGAGTTTTTTCAAATAGTTCTATTCATAAATACTGTGTATAAAATGTATTTAATATAAAAATAGATATACTTTTTTTATAAAATAACAATTTAATACAACATAAATGACTCACTCATCTCAACATCATCTGAGTTTATAAAAATATTCAGTAATTACTTTTATAAAATCTTATGGTATTTTGGTGAGTGATTCATCTGTATTAAAATGAATTTGCCACAGTATCAAACAATTCATATCTGAGAATTGTAAAAAAATAATAATAAGAGACATCAATGAATAGCTTCAGAAAAAAACATAACAGTTTCTTGAAATTGTTATTATTTCATTGAAATAAATTGTTTGTCGATGAATAAACATTGTGTATTTTTCATGAAAAATGTTGCATGTAACTGACAGATTACAATTACATATTTGATTTTTTCCTTTGTTCTTGTAATATTTAAAATCGACAAAAGAGTGTGTATATTTTTCATAAACAGTATTTAAGTATCTGTGCAATAATATAATTTAGAGCACGAATTTCCTAACAGCATACAATAGAATCTAAAAGAGTGTATTTAATAGATTTAATCTTTTTTCTGAAATTGTTTTCAAATTTCATAATAATTATCAAAGAGTTTTATATATTTACATATCAAGATATTGGTGACTTTAAGTTATTTTTTTAAAAAAATATAAGTTTTTTTAATAAGCACTTTAGAAAATTAAATGAAAATAAAACAAAGTATTTATTTTAATTATTTTTTTTATTATTATTAAGCATATTTTATGGCATTAATGATTTAACACAATTTCACTCATATGACTATTACAACTTCTCTTGACATAGTACATATGTTTAATCCAATTTTAGTCACTCTTTCACATATTTATGGTCCAATTTCATGAATTACATGTTCAATGTTTATTTATAAAACTTCTGTTGTTTGTGATTTATCAGCATAAACCAATGATTTCACATAATCTCACATAAAATAATCCAATAGAGATAGATCTCATGATCTTGGTGGACAATTGATGGGTCCATTTCGTGAAATAATGAACTCATTAAACTTTTGTTTTAATAAATTACTAAATATTATTGAAGTGTTAAACAATCATAATAATTTGCCAAATTATACTGAGTTGAAATGTCAAAATGAGTTTAACAAAATTCAAATATTGCTGCCACTAGCTGTCAAAGTTCAGACATTCTTATTAGAAAACTCTATATAACTTTATAATTCTCATCTAAACAATTAATAATTTTATATGATTATTTATACATTTATCACCATAATCATTATCAGTCTTTTTCGAATCATTTTTGGTAAAATTTTTCTCAATACTTTACATTTTAATGTATTTTGTATCTTCTTTTAGCATTTCAATAAATTTTCTTATATCTCCGTATCATCTATTCAAAATGAAAAAATATTGAAAATTTCTTTTGCTGAGTTTTATTACAAGACCAATTTTTGATATATATATATATATATATATATATATATATATATATATGTTTATAAATTGAACTTTAAAAAGTGTATTCAATATGCTATATTCATCAATAATATCCCAATTTGAATGTCAGTTATAGGAAATACTGACTTGAATATATTTACCAATACCCTTACAAGTGCTTTCAATCTATTCACCCTACTTGTGTATAAAATTAGTTTTGGAGTAGTTAGAGGAAAGTACTTACATCTTAGTAAAACTTGGTAAATTCGTAACAAATTTCGTTTTAAAAATGAAACCGTTTTGTAATTTCAATATTATATCTAGGAATATTTTTCAATTTGATTTCATACGTTTATGTTATCTTTACGAAAATAGTTTATAATCAGATAAGATTTTAATTAAATGAAATAAAATATTTTTTAAATTATTATTTTCAATTGAAATGTTTTTGAATTAATTTCAGTTGAAATGTATTTGTTTGAATTGAAATATTGTTATATTCTTGTTCTATAAAAGAATATTAAATGACTGAAAGATAAAAAAAACAGTTATTGCTATTTATTTTGAAACTGTGATGAATTCTCTTGATTGAACCTATCAGATATTATAAAAATGTTTAATAATTATTTATTGTTTAATTTCTTTGTTTATAAGTTACAACACTTATTAGATATTTAATTTATCTTACACAGGCTTTACAAATTGGTAAAATTTTAAATGATTTTGATTGAAAATAAATATACAATAGCAGTATGACAAATTTATTTTTTTCCAAAAGGATATAAATCCAATATACAAAATATTGGATTGAATCATAATTAATTTTCGTTATTAGAGTAAGTTTTAATGACTTATTACTCATCCTAATCACTCACCACCTATGACAAGTTTTTACTTGTTTAATTAAGTGAGTAATGTTATGACAGTTGTAGTTTACATATCGTATTTAAATAATAAATTATTGGCTGTAAAATGGAAGGATCGAAAGTGCACATTCTATGAGAAATTAAGCAGAGGAAAAATGCTCTGGAGACAAATGAAAAATATGCAATATGTGTGATAAAAAAATCATAATTGATTGGAAAATATGGAACTGGTTTAAAAAATTTTGTTCCTATATGAACTAGACCAGGGTGCTCTTCAGATTTTAATGAAGAAGTTCTAAAATCATTTGTGGAACACCAAAACACTCGAGAATTAGCAGGCAAGTTGTAAACTATGTCACAGTCCACCATATATCACCATTTTTAAAAGATGGGTAAAGTCAACAAGCTGTGTGTTTGGGTTTCACACGATCTTAATAAAAGAAATAAAATAGACTGTTATTTCGATAGCGACATTTTTTTTAAACAGAAAAATTACCTATTTCTGGATTGAATCATAACTGGGGATGAAAAATGGATTACATACACAACGTTCTATGCAAAAAGGAATGGGTTGATAAGGATAAATTTACAGAAAAGAACCCACATACTGAACTTCATGGAAGAAAATAATGTTGTGTGTGTGGTGGAATCATCGTGGAATTTATCAACTTTGATCTTTTAAATCGAAATGAAACAATAAATGCTAAACTCCAACATGGTTACTAAAGTTTAATTGAAAAACGTCTTGCACTCATCAATAGGAAAAATGTTGTTTTCTTCCATGACAAAAAAAAAACACATAGCAAGAGCAACGAATGAAAAAAATGGTGCTTGGATGGTCAGTTCTCCTCAATCCACTATACTCACCAAACCTGCCATCATCAGATTATCATCTTTTTTGATTGCTGTAGAACTCTTTGATAGGCACACATTTTTCAAATGGGAATCAGGTTCGAAAGTATGTCAAAAACTTTTTTAATTCAAAATCATTGGAATTCTATTCAAAGGGCATAAAAGAGCTAGATAGAAAATAGCAAAAAGTCATTGCAAAAAATGAATATATAATTGATTAACGTACAATTACTGTTTTTTTTTAATTAAAAATTGAATTTGGCATGCAAAAACTGAAATTATTTATGACTCAACTCAATAATTCACATACTGCTTTTTTAATTTTTAAATTTTATGAAAAAAAGATTGTTTGAAAACTATTTTGACTTGTTTTAAGTATAGATGCAAGATGTTTTTTCGACTTTTCAAGAAAATTTTTTCGGTGATTCACCGAATTATGTTATACGTTTTCAAGTGATACCTAGTTCTCGGATTTACAAAAAAATATCTTAAATTAAAATAAATAAAAAAATATTTTTTTAAAATTTATACTGCTTTTTAAATGCATTTATTTTTTATAATTATATTAATATATGTTATAGCTTATAAAAAAAAGGAAAAATAAATAATTATTGAACACTTTTACAATATCTGATAGTTAATTTGTATCAATTTCAAAACAAATAGTGATAAATTTATTCTTTTATCAATCATTAATTTATTCATTTGACAAACGTTAGTGTTCATCCATTTTGTATTATTTATTAAAATTTGTCCACACATACGTTCAATTTTCTACAATCGTACGTCATTTCCTCATACACCCGTTCATCATTCCAGCAACTACTTGAATTAGTAGCATCGTAGCAAGCTCCACCGACAAAAAGCTCATTACCATGACGACCTTGCGATGTTAAAAGCTCCATGCTTTACAGTCCGGACAAGGTTAACTCTACAACGAACGCGATGTAATTTCAATTAAAATTTCTCTTAAGGTAGTTCTTTTTTTTGCTCAAAGTGTCTGTTGTAATTCTATTTTTAATTTAAATTTATTGTTCGGCGTTTTTGTAAAAGAAATATTGTATGGAACGATTATATACCCGTCTAGGTTACTTTATTCGATCAATATTTACACGAATTAATTTTATAGATCGTTCTTGTTATAAATACGTTGTAGCTCGTTTAAAATCGCCAGTTTATCGAGTATAATTTTGAAATATGTAGCTGGAAAAGTACGAAAACTTGTTCTAGATTTGTTTTTTTTTCTCTTGCGAACAACGCAGTTCCCTAGAATTGAATATAAAAACGTTTTCGATGGAGATAAATCCATCAATTACGTTATACGAAAATGTCAACCGAGTTATATTAGTTTCAATTTTTAGTCAAACATATTCAATAGTTATTTTAATATATATATATATATATATATATATATATATATATATATATATATATATATATATACAAACATATACATTTTAAAGAAATCGAACATTTCAATACGAGTAAGATTGAAAGGGATTCGGTTGTCAACATTGATATCAACGAATGGTTTATAGACGCATAAAACGACGTGACATCGAACGAACGAACGAGTCAACAAGCGAATTTACTGTCATAATATGATGGATATCTTTGACGATTTTCGATATTCTTTTTATTCGGAATAAAGAACACAATTACTTGTATAAACAAATAATATACAAAGAGTCGAGCCATTAGATTCACAAATTTTAATTTTATGGATGGTATGAAATTTTAAGGAATTGTTTATTAGCTAAATGGATTTTATTTGGAAATAAAAAATCGTGGTAGTTTTTTTTTAAAAAAAGATAAAATTCGATTGGAAATTTTTAAAATTATTTAACAGTATTCAAACTGACGAATTCATTTTCATACAAATGAATTATTATCCTACTTGAAAAGTGTTTAATAATTATTTTATTTATATATAAGTTTTTAAACAAACATATTTCAAACATAAGATGATAATTCATTCATGTAAGTATTCCATGCTGTTTTATATTTTTAAAAATTCCTTTTAACAAAAATGAATTTTAATCCCCAACACTACAATGGTTGAAAGTGTTCAATAATCACTTATTGTTCACTTATTATTGATACGTATATCGGCTGATGTATTTCGATGGCGATACATCATCGTCAGAGCCTTTCATTAAAAATTCTGTTAAAATAAGATTATTTTTTTATATTTGTTCATAGTTCTTAAATAATCATATGATTGAATTTTTTTATTATCTAACACCACAGATTTTAAAATTGTAGGTAATTTAGATTCATAAATCAGTCAGTACCTTAAGCATCGTTTAATCTATTTGATAAAAAAAATCTGTAATTTCAAATAATATTTGAATATAAATAAATCACTTATCTCAATACCACAAGATTCTATAAAAGTATTAAATCAATTATTATTGTATGCTTTTAAAATCTTGTGGTGTTAAAAATATGGATGTAGATGATTCATTTACAATACCAAAATATTGAGTAGGAAAATAAGTAATACGGTTTTTTAAGTAAATTAAAAACGATTTTTTCATGGAAAGAAATAATTTTGTTCAATAATGTTTTAACCATTTTGTTTTATTACCTTTTTCCATTTTTCAAGCATGTTTATTTTTGATCTTTCTGGGTGAAAAATTGATCCAAGTACAAATTAATAGCTTGATCTGTATTGAAATTTTTACCATTTAAAGAGTTTTGCAAAGAACGAAATAAATGTTACAAGGTCAAGTGGATGTGGTATCAAATCCCGACTAAGGTCCAATAATTTTTAAAGAGTGACCAAAGATGTATGTGGTCTCTCATTATGGTGGAACAAAATACATTTACGATTCGCCAATTCTGGACGTTTTAGTTGCAATGCATCATTCAATCTGATCAACTGTCGACAGTACACATCCGAATTAATCGTTTGTTCCTTTAAAGGAGTTCAAAAAACACAATTCCTTTAACAATTTCTATCATTAGATATCAAATTTCTATTACATAGATAATTTGTTAGATTCTTCTCTATTATCTCTATCTGCTATCCATTTCTTTGATCTTTCTTGTTTTTTTTATCGCTTATGGTGTTAAATTTAAAACTTGTAAATTTTGAACATTTATTACACATGACTATACCACAACAGTTTTTTGTTCTATTTTCATTAACAATTGCATATGTAACTCTCATTCCTTTTCTGAACAGTTTGTTCCTGATCCCTTTCTTTTTTGCAATTTCTCTCTAGAAGTCTATTCTTGTTTAAAATATTTTTTTGTCTAATCTTTCACACTTTTAAACTATTTGGTTTGGAAAATAAGTATTTGCAGTTTTATATGTATGTAGGTGTTATGGAATGTATCTAACCTCATTATAAACTACGAATTCATTAAGAAATTTAAGAGGTGACAGTTCAAGCTTGATTTAAAAATAATTTTTCTGTGGTTTGATTAATAATGATTTGCTTGCCATCGAGTTGAAGATGAAAAATCAAAACGAGTATTATCGTTATATTTGGCTTTAGGATTTTTAAAAGGAAAAAACGTAACCCAAGGTCATAAAATTTATGTGCTGTGTATAGTAGTGAGGTCTTAAAAGAATAATAGTGTTAGAATTGATTTGCTAAATTCATTTCTCGTAATTTTTCAATTAAAGATAAATATTTTTTTAGTCGTTCAGTTGAAGTTGTTGACAAAGTCAAAGCATTAATTCAAGAAAATCGTCGTAACATGACTCAGGAGATTACAGATAAGCTAAAAATATCAAATACTATCATTAAAAATCATTTGAAACAACTTGGTTACGTTAATAATCTCGATTTTTGGGTACCACATAAACTTAAAGAAATTCATCTCATCAATCACATTAATATCTGAAATTGATTCGTGAAACGTAACGAAAATGATCCATTTTTGAAACAACTGATAACAGGCGATAAAAATGGATTGCTTACAATATTCAGCAAAAAATATTGTGGTTACAGCCTGGTAAACCAATTCAAAGCACATTAAAAGCAAATATTTATCAAAAGAAGATTTGGTTATCAGTTTGGCGGGATTACAAAGGAATTTTGTTTTTTGAACTTCTTTCAAGGAACCAAACGATCAATTCAGATGTGTACTGTCGATAGTTGATAAAATCGAATGATGTATTGCAACCTAAACATCCAGAATTGGTGAATCGAAAAGATGTTGTGTTTCATCATGACAATACGAAATCACATATATTTTTGTTCACTCGCTAAAAATTATTGGAGTTTAGTTGAGAGTGATACTACATCCACCATACTCACCTGACCTTACATCAGATTACCATTTATTCCATTTTTTGCAAAACTCTTTAAATGATAAGAGTTTCACTTTATATCAAGCTATCAATTCGTATTTGGATCAGTTTTCTCCTAGAAAGATCAAAAAAATTTAAGAATGGAATTATGAAAATAACTGAAATATGGTAAAAGGTAATGGAACAAAATTGTCAATACATTATTGAATAAAATTATTTCATCCCTTGAAAAAACCACCTATCATTTACTTTTTTTAAAAAAAAAAAAACTCAATTTGATAACCCAATATATGTAGCTATGCTCTTGATAATTGTGTTATAGATTGGATTTTTATTTTTTTGGATAATTGCGCCTAAAAAAATTAAAAATATGTAATATTATTTTAAAATTTTATCATTGTTTTATATTTACTTGAAAAATCATACATATATCTGAAGTATATTTTATAACTTTGTTTCGAATTAACATCAGAACAAAGTAAATAATACTGTTTTAATTAAAAATAAATATAATAAGATTTTTTTGAACACAACGTTTAAATTCTCTCGAAATAAAAACAATACGATCGAAATAATTAATACACGAACATATTTGAAAACCAAACAACACAAGCGACATTTTTAATGAAAACAATAAAAATATCGTACTATAGATGTATACAAGAACAACATTTCGTTAAAGTAAAAGACAATATACAGGAAACGCAATTAAAATAAACCGACCACCTTGGCATTGTGTACCGTTCGGCATGATCGTGCGATTGATTTCGCTCGTTAAGACGATGAGAAGGTCGTACGTACGTATGTATGTACGTATGTACGTTTAAGAGGAGGACTGGTTGTTCCGCCTCATCGAACCATCGTCGACTTGTCTCTCGATTGATTATCAACAAAAGACCGGAATGGTTGTTGGGTATTGAAGCAGAAGAGAAAAAATAGCTGTGTATCAGAGCAGGAATAAGAACTTTTGTATTCTAGCACAACAGTTTGGTTGTTTCATGTAATCACAATCGTATCACTGATGGTTGTTGTCAAGTTTAACTTTTTATCTGGATTATTGTTTGGGGATCAAATTGAAAATGTAGATTATTTATTTTTATAAAATTGTTTTAACAGATTGTCAAGCACTAAAACATTTATAAAACCCTATATAGTTTTCAAATTAAATAACTTTAGTTCAAATTGGAATTATTGTGCGGCACGGGGTATAAAATTGAACATTTTTTTAAAAAATAAAAGTAAAGTAAATTGAGATCATTTATTTATATATACACCTGAGTCTGTTTTATGCGGTAAATACTTTACATACAAAAAAAATCACACAAAAAAGACTTAAATTACATTGAAAAATTAATGATATGTTCCATAATTTTCAAAAACCGCATAAAATTAAAGGTACAAAGTGAAATTACTCTAAATTTGCATAAAAAAATCAGGAAATAAAGAATGCTTAAAAAATTTCAATATCTGCAAAAAATTGATACAAAACAAAGCTTTTTACTTTATTTTTTAATTAACTAATTAATTTTATTCAAAGCAATATGTACATATGTGTAATTTATTTTAGAATTTTTCATACATATTTTAATCATCATCGCAATAATATCTGCACTGTTTAGAATAAAAATAAGAAAATAAAAAATGAAGTGAATAGCTGCACTGTTTTCAAGATATGTAAGCCAAGCCTTTTTCCAACAGACATTTAAAGTATGTTGTTTTATTTGGGTAATAACAAATGCATCATGATTTATACAGCCAAAGATAGACATTTTTTTCCCAAGCGTCAGATACTGTTATTGACTCATTTTCTAATTTATCCAATATAAATTGAAAAGTGCTTTTAACGTAATATTGTTTAAAAGAAATTGGCAGCTTCTTCATCTACTGATGCAATCGCGCACGTAATCTTCACCTTATGCAGTGCATTCCTTTTTAAAAACCTGGTTAACCATCCTTTGCTAACCGAAAATTCCTTATTAGTTTGAGAAGCGGAAGTAAATGGCGGAAATAACTTTTTCATTTGTTCATAAAACTGAAGAGCTTTTTGTTGAATTAAATAATCGCTTAAAGGAATTCTTTAAAAAACTCATATAAAAAGATATTAAGAAGAAATATGAATCGCATAACTTCAAAATCGCATTAAAAGAATCCGAACAAAAACAGACCCAGCTATATAGGGTTTTCCAATCAGAATGTTAGAACTTTGACAACTAGTAGCAGCCATTTTTAATTTTTTTTAAAGTGAAACTTCTTTAGCAGCGTTGGGGTAAAATTTGTACATGCAACGGAAGTTACGTTCCGAATCTACAGTTCAGCAGAAAAAAGTGGGGAATAATCTAGTATACATAGAGCATAGGTTAGAGGGGTAATGAGGCCCATCATACAAGATATGATTAGTATTGCAAAGCAAATAAACAGCACGTCGTATGTATTATTTAACTGTTACAACGACAAGTTATGATATGGTGCTGTCTTTTATTTTCTCCTTATCATTATTTAGTCAAAATATACCGGGTTTTTTTAAATTTTTCCCGGTCGATAACAATAGTCAGTAAATTCTACTCCTAAACTTACTCAAAATCCAAGTCAAGAAACACTGGTTAAAGGATCTCTTCCCAGGCACAGTGTAACACTTAGCTAATATGCATATCCTACAAATACTACTCAGGGCCATATCAACTTCACGTAGATAAATTTCCGAAAAAAAAGATATGGTACTACAATTGATGCCGAATTTATGAAATATTTAGAAAATGTGACGACAAAGGCATTCATATCTTACTTTACTTATCATAAATCAATTGTATCGTTTATAACTACTCAGTCACCACCGGAGGAAGCAATGAAAAAAGAAGAAATTCAAAACAAATAAATTTTTATAGTTTTTTATTACTTTACGGCAAAGAAGTTTCACTTCTAGCATGCGTACATAAGTACATACACCCTTTTTAATCTCATTTTAACTCTGTGAGTTTGACAAATTATCATGGAATGTTTAACACTTCAACAACGTTTTGAAATCATAAAAACTTCAATAGATTTATTGAAACAAAAGTTTAATGAGTAAATTATTTCACAAAATGGATCCATCAATTGGCTATCAAGATTATGTGATCTAACTCCATTGGATTATTTTCTGTGAGGTTATGTAGAATCATTGGTTTATGCTGATAAACCATACAGAGCAGAAGCATTAAAAATAAACATTGAGTATGTAATTCATGAAATTGGACCACAATTATATGAAAGAGTGTCTAAAAATGGGATTAAAAGATTGCACTATGTCAAATGAAGTCATGATGGTCAAATAAATGAAATTGTGTTTCATCATTATTTCCATAGAATATTCTTGAAAATGAAAAAAATAAATAATTAATTTAATATTTCTTGTTCTATTTCCATTTAAACTTCTGAAGCTTTTATTGGAAATCTCTATGCAATGTTTATCTCCAATTGATTTTTATTAAAAATATATAACGTCTCTCTCAGTAAGCCATACAAATAATTCACCATTTTTTAGCAATATCTACAAATGTACAAGTGTTTAATGATGACGTTTTTGTGTAATTTTTCTACCAAAGAAGTGTTTTTTGTTAACTTTTTCTATAATAAAATTACAAATTTCATGATTAACGCATTTTCAATTAATTATTAAAAATATCTAGTCATACAAAGAATAATAATAATTTTATTAAAATTGGAACATTAAATTTTGGTATTATTTGTTCTGGAACTGTGAAAAATTTATTTTCACATAAATGAATTATAATCTCAACACCATAATATTAAAAAGATATTTTTATAATTATTGAACATTTCTTATATCTTCAATTTATGAACATTTCTTATCTAACACACAATTCATTCATATGATATGAAATAAACATAAACATTTTTTTTTGATATTTATTCAAATATTTGTAAAAGTACTTGAACAAAAGTCAAAATATTTTCTTCGTTCATTTTCAATTAAAACTTAGTTTAATATTAAATTAAACAAACTTTTATTTATTTTATATATATGTATGTACATATAAAAAAAACATTTTGAAAAAAATATCTTAAATCTTCAAAATGTAGATATAAAAAATCAACAATTTTCTGTTTGAACATTCATTCGAATACATTGAAAAATACACAACTATCGTCTCTTTTTTCGGGGATGCGTAGTAACTTGGTTGAAAAGAATATTTAACTCGTCCGTAAATAATACATTTATCCAGTCACGTTACGGGTTGTTTTCGTTGTTCAGTATTTTTTCCGACGTCGTAAAATCTTTCTGAAAAGATTTTTTTTTCGTTTATTGACTTAAATTTCAAGCTTGATTCGTTCAACTTTCAATTGATTGTCTATTTTGAAAGACGCTCGTAATCGAATAAATAGCACATTGAACTGAGAACCGATAGACTTGTGTCTGATTTCGAGCACGAGGTTATAACATATGTCATCGGTTTAGAATTGAAACAAGTAAATGTACTTGTAGTTATTTTCGATTTGAAATAATTTATATAAATGTAACTCAGGATTATTTTTATTAAATTAAAATGTTGAAGTTAATTTTATAGAAAATTTGATTCATATAAAGTTTTTTATCTTCTCTTTAGATTTTATAAATCATTTTTTAGTAACTGAAATATTTTTTTCCTTCAAAAACTCGAATAATATTTTTAATTAATTATTATACAATCTAAATAATATCTTAAATAACTGATTTAGACAAGTGTAGATTTATTTTTTAAATTTTAGATATAAATATTTCTATTAATTTCTCCCAGTATTTAGATCTTTTAAATTCCAACTTTCAATATATTTCCACAAAACCATTTTATAGAAAAAAACATCGCGCTGCAAACATATTTACAATTTAATCCAGGACTGGTAGGAAATACATAGAAGCCGAGAATTATGTCGGAATGTGCTTGTGACTTGTGACGACGTGTTGTGAATTTCGCATGTTTTGCAAGAAACCGACGAAGAATTTTAAATACGTTCTCTATAAATCACTCTTCAAGGTGTAGCTCATTGAAATCGATTCACCCTTCTATTCTTCTCGCGAACAAAATATAACTCTTTTGTTGTTTCCGGAAATTTGGACAGGTTTTCAAATAGATTTTTTTCACACAATATATTCACGTTTCGGCCTTGCTCAGTTTTCGGTTCGTTTAAAAATAAATGTAATCTGATTTAATGAGCTTGCAGATTCGAATTTTTATATTCATTTGAATTACAATTTTTCGATCTATATGAATAATTTGATTCAAGAATGTATTTTTTCAGTGAATTTGTTTAAAATTCCATTTTTTATTACTTTAAATTTGTTATTTTAGGAAAAAATATTTATATTGAAAAATACAGCATTACCTCGTGTAGTCCGGCTTCGATTAGTCCGGTTTGAAATTTTTGAAACAAAAATTTTTTTACTTGAAAAAATCCTTTGATTTCTATAATAAAAAAGAAATAAACTTCAACAATTAAAAGTAGCAAATCGAACAGAAGTTATAAAACACATGTATAATTTGGAACAAACAAAATAAGGTAAACTGATACATTATATTTATTTTTTTAATATAAAAAATATAAATGTTTCAAAAATAAAAGAAAAAAATAATTTTCAACTTTGATTACCAGAATAAAAAATAAATGATCAATATAACCAATCAATCTCACAAAAGTTACAATGTAGGTATTAAGAACACAATTTTTACAAACATTTTTAAAAAAAAAATGTTAATATTTTGAGGTTTTTCTTTAACAGCAGGATTTTATTTATTTTTTTGGCATTGATTTTATTTGGGTAGGCTGATTTGGCTGATTCATGTACTAAAATGTTTTTTAATACCTCTTTTAAAGTAATTACCTGTTGGAAAATAAAACAATAAGAGAAATTATACAAAAACTTAAAATAAGTCTCTCTACAATATTTAATGTAATAAAAAGATTTCAAGTTGAGAACCGATTAAAAATTAAAATTAAATACGGTTGTTCAAAATTATTAAACAAACATAGTGAAAAAAATATATTAAAAAACATCAAACTAAATCCAAAAATAAATGCCTCAAAATTGCTGCTGATTGAGAAAAGGCGTAAATTCATAAACAATAAAAAGAGTTATCATAAATTTCGATTTTCATGGAAAAACTGCAAGGAAAAAATTTATCAAGACGTTTATATTTATTTATATTAAATTTTTTTTTGAATATAACATATTAATTAAGCCTATTTTTTTAAATTACTCATATGTCGTATGATTTTTGGACTGACAGTAATTTCTAGATAATACGTTATATAATCTTAGCTCGAAGTTCAAATTTGAATAATTTTAAAAAATTGCATATACATATTTAAGATATCCTGAAAAATCTATATTTTAACAATTTATATTTTTTTGCAATTAATAATTTTTTAAATAGGAAAAAAGTCGATTAACAGCATTTTTCGTGCTTTTTTATGGAAAAAATAGTTGTACTTGAGTAAATTTAATTTATTAATACGACTATTTGAGAAATCTTAATAAATATAAATCCAGATTACTATATCTAATTACAAGTATTGATATTATATATAAAGGTGTTTTTAAGAGTGACAAAATTTTAAATTTACTCCTTATCGAAATTTTTATCTAAACTAGAAAACAGCCTTTATATATATATATATATATATATATATATATATGCATACATGTATGTGTGTGTATGTATATATAAAAATGTGATAAAGGTTTTTTATGATAGGAATTTTCATTACGAAAGGGATAGGGATTCAATTTAAAGTGTTATCATGCTTAAAAAAACTTCCTATATAAATATAAATTTTTCTTCAAAAAAATCACAAAAAAATAATACATAAAATTATTTTTATACGCAAATTTTCAAGTTTTCCTCTTTATTATGAAAACAATAAAAAAGAAAACCAAAATCGTATATGCACATTATGCGCATCGCATGTGCTGTTCTAGTTTTGTGGTCTTTTTTATTTTTCTATTAGTTTTTGATTCGCAACTCTAGAGTAAAGTCGATTTTTTGATAATTAAATTTCAATAACCCATTCGAAAATTAATTTAAAATGAATTTATAAACCCCTGATTTTGTTTTGTTGGTACATACAAACATTTAAATATATTACCCTCGTTTTATTTACTGAAAAACTGGAAAAATTTGTTTGGAATCAATTAACATTTTTTGTATTTAGTTAATATTTCGATTAGTCCGGTTTCAAATAGTCCGGCTAATCAATGGAACCGATTAACCGGACTATGCGAGGTATTGCTGTATTACGAAATGACGATGAAAGCATCGATAATTGATCGATGGAGTTGAACAATTAAAGATATGATGAATCAATCTCAAATGATGCAAGACTAAGACAAAGAGAAGTATTCAGGTTGACTGGAATCTGTGTTTAGTAACTTTTTAAAATATTTTTTAAATTCTTTTTTCGACACACATATTTATTTTGTAAGATCTATTGTTTCCTTTTCGAAAATTTCCGGTACAATTTCACCTCATCACATTAATACATCATAAATGTTTAAAGCTCCCTTCTTATTAACAAATATCTGAACGTATTCTAAAAGACAAACTCGATATACAAACAGAAATTCACAAACGTGTATACGAGTATTATTCAAACGTACGTTTATTATAAAAACGAATTCAATTAATTTAGCGTAACACTCGTTCGTTAAACCTTCAAAGATCCTTTAAACACTAAAACAAATCTATGAACATGAGTGAACATTATGAATATCGGATTCAGTTTGCTTTTGTGATTTACAGAAACCGATTGCTTGCGGCAAGAGCTTAGTTGTAGACAAACCTCATAAATCTTGCATTATATGTATTTGATCCTTGTTTGTGTACGAATGAACGTATCTCCGTGTACTCAGCATTGCAGTAGGTACATCATTTAGACTTAATATAAATTAAATAGAGAATTATGCCTGACTTGTGCTCCGCTGATGTTGAATTCAATTAAAATTAATTTGTTTTGATAGTAGTTTTATTTACTGGGTCGTGTCATCTCGGATAATTAACTAAAAGTAACGAAATGTTTCAGTATGTATTTTAAAACTTATATGTGTAGAAAACTCTAGACGTTTTTAAAAACAAAGTTTCTGGTAATTCAAAAGAAACTTGTAAACAGTTATAAATTTTCCTTACTAGCGAAACACAAAGTAGAGAGAAAAAGTTTTAACATTACAAATTGATTTTTAATACTTGTAACCTTTTAAATAAATAACACAACTAGAAAAAATAAAACAGTAAAAACATAAAAAAAATCCTATAAGGACTTTTTAATTCTGATTAATTATTTTTAAAAAACTCATTTTGATTTTGTGTTTAATAAATCAATTAACTTAATAACATCAGTCTCTTTCTATTCATTGCTGGATAAAAACTTCTCCCAAAATTTCTCACAATTGATCTAATATTTTTTCTGAAGAATCTTTGTTACCCCAATCGATTTCTATTGTCCATCGATAGTCTTCTCTTCTTTTTATATGATCAGCTCATTTTTCAATTTTTCACTTTAACTACAAAATTCTTAACTTTTTTTGGTCTTTTTGATCGACTCATTTTTCTTTCTATATCTTTGTATGGGGTCATCCAAATGTAACACCTAGATTTGTATTTTATTAAAAACAAAAATGTGTACAGAGTAGTGTATAAGGAAACATGTGTATAGATCCTTCGTTTTTTTTTTATTAAAACACAAATCTAGGCGTCACTTTTGGATGACTGTATTATCTGGAAGTGTTGAATTGTTCTAGGATTTAAGACTCATTTTTTACAAGTAGGATGTATTGATCAAAAACTTGTTTTTTAAACATAGAGAGATATTCAATTACTTCAATGTTTTGGAATAAATATATTGTTGATTATAGGAAAATTTAAATATGTTCAAAATATTAACCGTGCATTTTGAAAGTAGTATAAATCATTTTATACTATTTTTAGATATTAAATGTTTTGTGTTTTAATGTACACAATAATATTTATGCTTGTTGTGGAAAAAATCATTTATACAGAAATACCTCGCATAGTCCGGCTAATCGGTTTCACTGATAAGCCGAACTAATCGAAACATTAACTAAATACAAAAAACGTTAATTGGTTCGAAACAAATTTTTTTTCCTGTTTTTTAGTAAATGAAACGGGGATAATATATTAAAATGTTTAAATGTATCAACAAAACAAATCAGGGGCTTATACATTCATTTTAAATTCATTTTCAAATGGGTTATTAAAATTTAATTATCAGAAAATCGATTTTATTCTAGAGTTGCGAATCGAAAACTAATAGAAAAATAAAAAAGATCACAAAACTAGAACTGCACATGCGTTGCGCATAATGTGCATATACGATTTCGGTTTTCTTTTTTATTATATTTTCATAATAGAGGGGAAAACTTGAAAATTTGTGTATAAAAAGAATTTTATGTATTAATTTTTTGGGATTTTTTTCAAGAAAAACTTTTTAGTAGGATTTTTTTCAAGTAAAAAATTTTTTTTGGGAAATTTCAAACCGGACTAATCGAGGTATTACTATATTTGTTATCTTGGTTATTTTTATTTTTCTTAGGATAAATAATTTCTCACAGACGTTAACGAATGGCTATTTTTCATTAATATAAAGTGACTTAATCAACATTAAAAATTAATAGTTCATAAAAACTATGGACTTGTGTTGATTTTGTCAGATGTGTTTTACTAAATTTGTAATTTATAAGACAGTAAATAATTTAATTAAATTGATAAATTTAGTATGAGTAAATAATACAACATATTTCATATAAAAAATTATTCAAAAATTTCATCATTGTCATTAAAGGGAATGATAAAATCACTCATTTCACTTTGTTCGAAATTTTTAAAATAATTGTGGTCAATTGGAGGTATATAGGGAAGCAAATCCATCATATCTTCATATTTTACTGTAGTAACAGGACCAGGATTTATGTATAAAGGATGTACTTCTATTTTATTTATGAATAATGTTTTGGTATTCCTCTTTTTGTTGACAAATCCAAAATTAAAAATCCTGCATTTTCGTCTAAAGTAAATTTACTAAAATATTTTGTAAGGAATATTATTATAAAATCTTATCCATTGAATTTCTAGTTAATTAACCTGGATTTGGACTACATTTTTTGTTGTCCTTAAAATTACTTTTCGAAATCACTTATATTTTCCTTCTTCTATGGTTAACATATCTTCCTATTCTATAAAATAAATGCATATTGAAATTCACCAAATACCATGAACTAATACAAAGATAATTTAACTGATTCACTGTCTGATAAAATTATGAAAGAAATCTAATAAATGTTTATATTTTATATATACTCTATTAGATAACACTATATTTTACAAAACTAATATATTTCCCATTTTATAGAAATAAAATAATAGTTCATTAATTATTATAATTTTTTATTCTTCTATCGACGATTGTAGACTGAAAATTGATAAGGATTTAATTTTTTTCATATTAAACGAAGAATTCTCAAAGTATTAAAAAATGAACCTTTTTTAAGTGAAAAAATGTGTCTTAAATTCATAACACATGTAATACTTAAATTACTGTAAAACATAATTTATTACCAAAAAAATACATAGTGACTTATATGTCTTTTTGAAAATAAATGTATTTACACTTCTGTTCAACAGTAAAATTTCTATTGATGAAAAAGTAAAAATTTTACAAGAAATTGTAAATGGAGTTGTCAAATATAAAAAGACTATATATTTATTTGTTGTTTTGAAACTGAGGCTGATTTACTTTACACAAATGAATTTTAACCCCAACACCACAATAATTTAAAGTGTTCAATAATCACTTATTATTTATAATTATATAGTCTAAAATTATATCGGTTGATGCATTTCGATGGCGATGCCATCATCGTCAGAGCCTTTCTGTTAAAATCTAGACTAGTTTTGACTTTATATATATACATACACTAATTTGTGTTTTGTATCCTTATTCAATCCATCTACAACTGGGAGTTGAATCTTTCTTTTCATTTCCTCATCTGATCTGCAAGCATGAAGTGTTTTCCGTTATTTATTGTTTTTTACAACATGTTCTTTTTCATAGACTTGTGACCTTTTTTGATGACCTGACTTGACTTATTTATTACTTGTGGCAGTATTCGAAAATTTTTAACGATTTGTGAGGTCTGTTCTAGATGAATTGAATATCTGCATACGTTAGTTTTGTGATTTAATTTTTTAAAAATAAACAGTTCATAATTTCTTTAAAATCGAATCCAGTTTCACATTTTTCATTTTGAAAAATATCAAAGTTCTGTAATAAAAAATATAATAAATAATTTTTTCATTACCTGTTACTGGTAAGTATAATTTTAGTTAGCTATCGTCGATGTAGCTCTCCACAGTTCATAAAACGAACATTACGACTCTCACTCGTAAATACATTACGACTCTAAAACGAAAATCGTCTTATATACGTACACATCGCAAATATTGAATTTTCACTTCGTTTCTTTTATATATATATATATATATATATATATATATATATATATATATATATGAGATATTTGAACATGTCTGGCAACAATGTTCAACACTTATCTTTCGTACACAATGACGATTGACTTCCCGCGATGTGAATGCCATTAGGGAATACTGGAATTACGCACTCGCTGCCATTACCATTGTTATTCAAATCTATTGTATATTATTGAAATGCCAATACTTTATGGTCTTGAATGTGAATGAGTTGCTCTAAGAAATTGTATTATGTACATTAAAGGATTTGTCTCAAAAAATACATAAACAGACATATAAAAAACGTATCTGGGAATCACAATACTTGACACTGGATTCGTAGAAATGTCTATATTCGACATTTTCGAATTTTAGGTACTATGAAATATGTTCTTAATTTTTGAATTTATTAAATAAATATATGGATTTAAGAGATTTTTGTACTAACATACAAATACAGTAATACCTCGCATATTCCGGCTTCGATTAGTCCGGTTTGAAATTTCCCAAAAAAAATGTTTGCTTGAAAAAATCCTAATAAAAAGTTTTTCTTGAAAAAAATTAATACATAAAATTATTTTTATACGCAAATTTTCAAGTTTTCCTCTTTATTATGAAAACATAATAAAAAAGAAACCCGAAATCGTATATGCGTAGATCTAGTTTTGTGGTCTTTTTTATTTTTCTAGTAGTTTTTGATTCCCAACTCTAGAGTAAAGTTGATTTTTCGATATTTAAATTTTAATAACTCATTTGAAAATGAATTTAAAATGAACGTATAAATCTCTGATTTTATTTTATTAATACATACAAATATTTGAATATATTAACCTCTTTTTATTTACTGAAAAACAGGAAAAAAATTGTTTGGAACCAATTAACGTACTGTATTTAGTTAATGTTTCGATTAGTCCGGATAATCAGTGGAACAATTAACCGGACTATGCGAGGTATTCCTGTATATATTAGAATTATAAAAATTGAATGGAAGAAGAAAGGATTTTATAAAGTAATTACTGATTTTTGTAATTTTCAAGAATTCCTATAATCGTAACTGTAACATTTTCAAAATATAAATTTTAAACTTGATAATATTCCAATAAGCATAAATTTATTTCATTAAAAAATAAATTACAAAACTAATCAGGTACAAATTGGATTTATACTATTTTAATAAAATGTCAAGTAAAAAAAATACATACTTTTATTGAAATACTGATAATAATTCTCGCATGTCTGTGTATATATGAATAAATTTACATCAAAGATATATTGCTATATGACTTAGGACAGAAAGTTATCCGAGAATATAAAAAAGATAAAAGCTCTTGTACATAGATGGAAGTAAATTGTGTTATCTGAGTAACATAAGAAACATAATCTTCTTATCTATATAATGTTGAAATAGGTACTAATATTTATGCAGAAAAGTTAAGCTTAGCTCTTTGAAATATATGCTGTTGGATTAGAATTGCATAAATCGTAATTTAATATTAATAATGATGTTTATGATTTTTATGTTCTTAATACTCGTTACTTTTTATCTCTCTCTTTCTCTCTCTCTTTTTATATATATATATATATATATATATATATATATATATATATATATATATATATAAAGATTCAAGAAGAGATCAATGAATGGATGACACAGAGATATAAGAAAATTCGTTGGAATTGATTTTAAATAGGTAATTCTGGAAAATTTTGGGAGATATTTTAATTGAGTGGTGGATAGAAAGAAAATTTATATATATATATATATATATATGTATGAATATAAATAATTCTTCTTCAAGACTCTAGTTGGAAAATATTTGAATTGATATATTATGAGATCAAGAGAAAAAGTTTTTTTACAAAATGTAAATCTTAAATTGTTTATAAATCTTTTATTAAACCAAATATATGCCATTTTGTTCTATGATCTTCTATCATTTTTTTGGGGGGGGGCAGAGCTATTATTCCATAGTTGAAGAACTTATGGGGTTTCTGATCAAAAAAAGAGACAAGTGATTTTTGCAAGTCTCTATTGAAATCAAGTTTACTTCATTAATGATTTCACATAACCCCACAGAAAATAATCTAATAGAGTTTGATAACTTGATTTTGGTAGCCAATTTATGGGTCAATTTATCAAATAATGGAATTGTTAAACTAGTTTCAATTAGTCTATTGAAGTTTTTTTTAATTTCTAAGTATTGTTGAAGTGTTAAACGTTCCATGATAATTTGCCAACTTATACTGAGTTGAAATGTCAAATTAGTTTAAAAAATTTGAAACATGACTGCCACCAACTGTCACAATTTTATATAATTATATAAAATTATTTTAAATAAAAAACAGTTTATTATTAAAAATCTGTAAAAAAATCAGTTCATTTTTTGAATATCCCTAAATGTAAAATTATTTGTTAAATTGAACTAAGTAGATACAATCTCAAGTGGAACTCTTGAAAGAATAAATAAATATTCAGAGTACGTCTTGTATATGAAACGTTCTATAATTGAAACGGTAGATACATGTCAATATCTTAGAGCACTTGTTCGTCTACACATCTATTTTTATTAATGATTCATGCGAAAGATCAGACTGTTTCGAACAAACGTCACTTCTCATTGAAGCGGACTGATTTTCGTGCACTCCGTAACCGAAAATCGTTCGAAAACGACCTGAATAAAACATACACGTTCGTTAAAAGCGAGTTGTAACAACATTCTGTAATATTTTTTATGCACGATGCGTATTACTTAAATCATCTACACGTACTACACATATTATGCATACGAAATGTTTTATGATGTTAACTATACGAATGTTATTTTAAACTGGAACCGTGTTTAAATTTTTTTCAAAACGAGGAAATATTCATGACGATCCGTACGTTTTAATTTGAATGTTATTTCGGTGGACGTTTATTACTTTTTTTACTAAAATGATTTATAATATTTTTTTAATCATGAAGAGGCTTTTTTATTCACAAGAATATCTCATTTATATAATATTTGTATAATTATTCAAACTGTATTATTTATTCATAGTTTTTAACTGACACAAAAGGATTTTTTTTAAAAAATATTCAATGTTGTATTTATGAAAATATCAACATATAGTGAGTGTCACTTAAAATCGTACAGTATTTATAAAAATAAGTTTTATTTAATTTTATTTATCACAAGTATTAAATAATTTTTTTTTAATTACAATAAATAATTGTATAGGAGTTTCCAATAATAATGTCAGAACTTTAATAGCTGGTGATAGACATGTTTGAATTTTTTAAAATTCATTTTGACATTTCAAATCAGTATAGTTTGGAAAATAATCATGGAACGTTTAACATTTCAACAACATTTAGAAATTATAAAAAAATTCAGTAGACTTATTGAAGTAAAAGTTTAATAAATCTATTATTTCACGAAATGGATCCATTAATTGACCACCAAGATCATGTGATTTAACTCTATTGAATTATTTTTTGTGGAATTATGTGAAATCATTGATCTGTGCTGATAAATTACAAACAACAAAAACATTACAAATAAATATTTAGTGTAATTTATGAAATTGGACCACAATTATTTTGAAGAATGAATAAAAATTGGACTAAATAAATACACCATATCAATCATGGTGGTTATATGAGTGAAATGATATTCCTTCATTAATGCCATAAAATATGCTTAAAAATAAAATTAAAAAATAACTAATTAATTAAATACTTTTTGTTTTATTTCCATTTAAACTTTTGAAGCGCTTATTAGAAAACCCTATATTTAAAATGTAGTATTTTATTTTGTGAAGAAACTCTTCAATTAATTTTAATTTGGAATCATTTTTTGTAAGTACAAGAACTTGGTGTCATTTAAAATCGTACATCGACTTTAAGTGTATATAATTTGGAAAATCTTCCGAGAATTTGTCATCCTCTATCTATGCTTAAGACTATTCAATGTAGTTTTTAAAGTAAATTCTTTTCATAAAATTAAAAAATTAAGAAAATATTTCAGTATATGAATTATTGGGTTAAGTGATAAATTTCCTCATTTTATTTTTCATCATAAAAATGGAAAAATGTACGCAGAAATCGTCAAAAATAATAAATCGTTGCTGTAGTACAATTAAAAATATAATAAAAAGATACAAAAAAAATCATATGAAAAATAAATTAAAACTTCGATTGGATAAAAAACTAACCTGGAGTAATTTATAAAATTAAGGTAAATTTTTAAATTTCATTCCCCAAGATCGCCGTTGATATAAAACCTGCTTGGGGAAAAATGTGAGTGAATCCATAATTAGATGACTGGTGTGGAAAAATGACTTTCTTAAGAAAATTGCACGCAACAATCCTCTTATCAACAAACGGAATAGAAAAAGAAGACTCGAATTAGTAAAAAAATATATAAATAAACTTTCGGAGCTTTGGAATGATGTCATTTTTGATAACAAATAAAAATTTAATATTTTTATATTTCAAAGAAAAGTTACAGTGTGGAGAAAACCAAATAAGGAAGTAAATGTTAAAAACTTGGCAAAGAATTGATAATTATATGGGGTTGTTTGTCATCATATAAAATAGACAATTTAATGTTTATCAGCAGAAAAATGGATAAGTGGGCATATTTAAATATACTAAAGAAGAATTTAAAACAGAGCGTTGGAGGAATGGATATTCACAAAACTTTTAAACTATATGTCAATAATAAAACTTTTAACCAATATGGACAGTGTATAACTGCCCAAAAGTTATAAAAATCTCAGCTCAGTTTCCAGATTTTAATGGGATTCAACATATTTAAAATTAATTAGATAAAAAATTCAAACAAATTCAGTGTCAAACATAAATAATTTTTAAAAAAGTCTTTCAAGAAGAGTGAAAAATAATAATAAGAGTTTATTGTGAAAAATTAGTTGCTTCCATTTCTAGACGACTACAAGCTATGGAAAACAACAAAGAATTTTTAATTAGATACTAAAAATATTATTTTAAATTATTTTTGAGTCTCTTTTTACCATATAAATTTTTTATATGATTTTTACTGACTGATGGATTTTGTACTAAAAACAATTATTTTTTTATCATTATTTTAAATTATATTTTGTAATTAAATAATAATTTGAATTTTAAAATATAATAAATTTTAAAACAACTCGTTTTATTAAAGATTTGTGTAATAATAAAAAGTTTCTTAAAAACACAGCTGTTTAAGTGACACTCACTATATATTCAAAGAACATTTGTTGGTATTTAATTATCATCATCACCATCATACGTTTCTATCTGTCCATTGCTGAATAAGGGCTTATTTCAAATTTCCTCATTTACAAAAAAACATTCGTGTAAATTCAGATCATTGACTCGTTCGATATTTGCAAATAAGAACCTTCTGTATGCAGTATTAAAAAAAAAATGAAAAAAATACTTGTCGAGCACTATTCAAAGTCTCATAAATTCTTGGATAAGTATGCATATATTAAAGATAAACATTATATGCAAACAATTGTCGAACTTCTTCGACTTGATATTTTTGCAATTGTAATTTTTATATACGAAATATATTTACTTTCCGAGTACATACATACATACGATTTACAGTAGATTATTATGTTGTATATGCTTCCATTTCGTTTCTGTTATGTCTTTCGAACATTTTTTTTAAGAAACAAACGTTTCGGTCGTTTTTTTCTTTGAATAAAGTACACATTCTGGTCATTGTTCCTTACTGGTATTTCACGCTGTACGATAACAATTCTCAGAAATGTTTGTTTTAACAAAACTATATTTTCTATTAATAATATCAACATGTTTATATTTTGTCACGATCACATAATCGTGTATTAGTTTATATATTGAGTAAATTAAATATAGTATGAAATATTTATTTAAGAATTGTATGCGTTGTTTGTTTTTGAATTAAAATTGTACTCTTTATTCCTTTTTCATGTTTATACAAGGATGTACATTCTATATAAAATAATTTTGTTATTGAATCATGGATTTAGATAAAAGATTAATCAAAAATTTATTGTACTTGTTGTTAGTAAAATGTTTCATAAATTAAAATTTAAATTTCGTTTTTGATTAAATAGATGGTCATCCAAATGCGACGCTTAGATTTGAGTTTTATTAAAAAGAAACATGTATATAGGGAGGTGTATAAGGAAACATGTGTACAGTTTTTTTTTTAATAAAACATAAATCTAGGCATTACATCTGAAATACCTTAATTTTATTAGAAATATTACATTAACGAAACAATTTAAAAAACTTAAACTCGTTCGCTACCAGTGTCACATATATGTGCCGACCCGATTTCTTACCTCAGCCCATATTTTTTAATTAACTATTTAATTTTATTCGAAGCAATATGTACATATGTGTAATTTATTTTAGAATTTTTCAGACATATTTTAATTATCATCGCAATAATATCTGCACTGTTTAGAATAAAAATAAGAAAATAAAAAAGGAAGTGAATAGCTGTACTGTTTTCAAGACATATAGGCCGAGTTTTTTTCCAACAGGCATTTAAAGTGTGTTGTTTTATTTGAGTAATAGCAAATGCAACATGATTTATACAGTCAAAGATAAAAAATTTTTCCAAGCGTCAGTTACTGTTATTGACTCATTTTCTAGTTTATCCAAAATAAATTGAAAAGTGCGTTTAACGAAATATTGTTTAAAAAAATTTGCCAGTTTCTTCATCTGCCGATGCAATCACACCCGTAATCTTCACATTATACAGTACATTCCTTTTTGAAAACCCGATTAATCATCCTTTACTAGCTGAAAATTCCTTATCAGTTTGAGAAGTGGAAATAAATGGCTTTGATTCGTTTATTTGTTCATAAAACTGAAGAGCTTTTCGTTGAATTAACACTAAACTTACCGATATTTCATGTATACATATTTCTACCACAGCGGATCAAATGACCCGTCTTCAAAAAGTCATATATTACGAGATATGTATAGCACAAATACACGCGTTTTTTATTTCAATTACTTTTATTCAATGTCATTGTTAATCAGCAATGATACGAATGTCGATGAGAATATTGAATTTTAGACAACAGTTAAATCATTTTCATCGTCTTAGAGTCGCAAAACGTGTTTTTGTTGATGTAAGTACATCCCCGTTCAGCGTCTCTCATTGAAGCCACGCGTTCTGTCAACCAAATAAGATGCTGGGTAGTTGCGTGCCCTTCCCGGAAACCAAACTGCTCGTCGATCATGATCCCGCAAGCGGAAACATGATCGAGTACCCTCCTGAACAGAGTTCTCTCGAACACTTTACTCAGGTTGGAGAGCAGTGAGATGGGACGGTAGTTCACGGCGAAACTCAACGGCTTGTCAATCTTGGGAATCGCGATTATTTTGCCAAATTTTCAATTTCAGGGGAAATGCTTCGTCTGAATGATTGCGTTAGAAATGTTTGTCAAAAGGGCAATCCTGTACGCAGTAAGACGTTTCAGTGCAACATTGCTGTCTTTGTCACTCGTTACTCCTTATCTCTTCTAATTTGCAAATGGCCGCACTATATAAATGCCAATCTTCGGAATCGCGATTATTTTGTAAAGTTTTCAGTTTCAGTATATATATATATATATATATGTTGCCATGCCAACTAGCCACTCCCCTTTCATGATGGCCGCTGATGACGTCACCAGCGGCCATCATGGAAAAGGAGTTTGACCACCCCCTTCTATGATGGCCGCTGGTGACGTCACCAGCGGCCATCATGGAAGAGGAGTGGCCAGTTGGCATGGCAACCTATATATATATATATATATATATATATATATATATATATATATATAAATATATATACATATCTGAAACTGAAAACTTTACAAAATAATCGCGATCCCGCAGATTGGCATTTATATAACGTTTAAATAACGGTTCTAATTTGTATATTTATTTGATTAAAAAATGAATAGAAATAAAAGAACAAAATTCCAATTTATTCTTGAATTTAGAAATAAACAATATGCAAACCTTATTTATGTTCAGCTCATATTTTGCAAATGATTGAGTCCTGGAAGGCACATTTGCCACATACATATTTTTTACATTTGAGACAGAGTTTTGTAGTTTTGCTGTCTTTGCAATATCTTATTTGGAATTTTTTCCTCACACATGAAACTTAACCTGAATTTGTTGACGTTTCATGTACATCTTCTCGGTTTTTTTTGCGTATCTTGAAAATCTTCAGCAAGTTCTTTAGCTAATTTGAATAAAAATTGCTGCCAAGAATTTTTTCCCTGGTTGCTTCTTTATATAACAACCAAGAGTTTATTCCGGCTAGATCAAGAATATTGAAGAACACCTGCAAAGGCCATCGTTGACATTTTGATTTCACTGAGTATTTTCTTGCCATCTGATCCAAAATGTCTACACCGAATTTGGTGCTATTAAATAATCTGTTCGTTTCAAGTGTACGTCTATCATTTTTTTCAATTTGTATAAATTGATGTATTGAGCTTAGTAAAAGCACTTTTTATTTGGCTTACTTTCATAAACTGTAAGTGTACAATGATTCGATTGATACAGTTTTGTGGAGAAGCGTGGCATACCATCTTTCGCTCGCTTTGCGAATTCTGGCAATTCTTTTTTATTTCCACGGATGGTTCCAACGATAGAGGTTTTTTTCATCTAGTAATTTTGCAGCTAATGATGTGCTCGTAAAAAATTATCAGTGGTGAGACGGACCTTCCATATCCTGTAAACGGTTCCATTAGTTTTAGAACAACGAACTCTCCAAGCGGAATTGAAGATTCTCTGTTTTCATCTTTTTCCAAATATGAAAATCTATTTATAATGTATTTGGTGCGACGGGTCAAATGACCCGTCGCGGTATGTAGGCCCAATTACATACATTTCTCGGTAAAAAAATAAACAAGAGAGAAATAAATATTAAAAAATATATTGTATGTAAATTATACTAAAAGTCGTAAAGTCAACCGGCGATGTGATAACGTTTTATGTATGAAATTTTGAAAAAAATATTAAAAAGGGTCATTTGACACGTCGTGGTAGGTTTAGTGTTAAATAACCGCTTAAAAGAATTCTTAAAAAAACTCATATAAAAAGATACTAAGAAGAAATATGAATTGCATAACTTCAAATTCGCATTAAAATAATCTGCACAAAAACAGACCCAGCTGTACTTTATTCTTCGTTATATTATAAGAAGTATTTTTTTAAATTTTTGCTCTTATCGTCTTGAATATTTGTACAACGTTCTGACAGTGCACAAAAGTCAATGATAATAATACGGAACAATGCACGAAATGTTCAATACGTTCCGAATTAATAATACGTATTGATTTTCAAAGAAACCGGCGCCTGAAACTCGCTCGATACATCAAATAAACTCAAATCTGCCATCGAACATTTCGCTGTTTACAACGAACAATGCACATAAGCTCGTCTGTCTTACGATTGCAATGTCTGCGCCAACATAGCACATGCAAATATGCAAATCGTTCCAGGCGGCATAACCGCAAACAGGCGAAACATTTCGTTGCGGTGTATCTCAACATATCGGATACACAACGTCCGATACGGGGATCTGAAGATGCGCTCATCTCGTTTCATTGTTGTGTCATGGCGTGCGATACGATTTACATCCGAGCTACTGTCTGTACGAAAGAATGAAACGAGGGATTTTTTTTAACGACTATTAAACTGAGAGTACTTGCAAGAGATTTGCACTCGAAATGTATAAGTTTTCAGTAGCTTTGTAATATTTTTAGAATCGTTTTGATTTATTCACAAAAGAAATAACGTTTGTTTTGAGAGAAATTCGAATTGTTTTCGACTACTTATAGAATATCACGAAGCTCATTAGATACAAAATAACAACAATAATTTTTTTCTATAAATAATCAAAATTGATACTAAGAGGCAATACAATCATAACTACAATATAATTATAATGTATTTGAACTGGAAAAAGATTAAAAAAAATATGAGTTATCCCTAGATACTAATTAGAATATTTTTTTCAACGAATCTTGTTTTTCTAATAAACAAGGTTTTTATTTGAAATTTAATAGAAAGAATGATTTCGAAAAGAATAACGATGATACATCTCTTAAATCTTTTTGTGATGATGTGTCAGGTGAAACCTCTATTTACCTAAAATGTTCGATGTTGAACAAACTCCAAAAGAGATGCACGTTTCGTATTAAATGTATATATCATACTTGACAGTTTCACAAAAATATATGATGGATATATGAATTAAATATATATATATATATATATATATATGTTACTGAATATGAATATCTTAATAAATATTGTACATATGAATATTTGTAAAATTGAGAGAATTTCGTTTAAAAATGTTTTTGATATATATATATATATATATATATATATATATAACCAGTATATAAGTAGGACAAGAATATTAGGGATTTCGTTGGAAATATGTGAAAAAAAGACAAAAAGTTGAATGGAAAGATTTGTAAAATACCTTTATCCAGTCGTGGATTGACAGAAATTTATATATATATATATATATATATATATATATATATATATAAACTGAAATGCATAAGTCATTGTACACCTGGGTAACATAAGCAATTTATTGATATAATTGAATAAAGTCGTTAAATTAAAAAAAAATATTTAATTGATAGTAAATATATTCAGTAGAAAAAAAACACAAAAAAAATAATGAATTCTATTTTATAGTAGAAATTGCTAAAATAAATACAGTAGTTACATTTTTGCTTGGCAAATATAACATCAGCTGCGAAATTCAAAAGACCAGAAGGCGGAAGGGAGATATTTGCCAACCTAATATAACATCAGAAGCAACAAAAAAATAATTTATTCAATGCCAAATCGTTTAAATGAAGTTGTAAAACGAAAAGGGAAAGAAACGAGATATTAAACTTTTTTTTAAAATTGTTGATATTTTTTGCTCTGGATAAATGTAACATACAGTTTTTATTTTAACAATTTCTACTATATAATAGAATATTTTACTTTTTTGTAATTTTTTCTAATAAATATTATACTTATTATTAATTAAATATTTTTTTTTTAATTTAATTTAACGACTTTATTGAATTATATCAATAAATTGCTTATGTTACCCATGTGTGCCATGACTTATGCACCTCAGTATATATATATATATATATATATATATATATATATATATATATATATAAATTCATATAGTCAGTTACAAAAGTCATTATATATTCCCATATTTTAACGTTTTTATATAAAAAAAATCTGCTCAACAAAATTATAAATTTATTAAATTCCACTTAGTTTAAGAATAATTTTGGTACAAAATAAAACATATAGTTGAAATAATTGACGAAACCAATTCTCTGCTGTTTGTCTTATTAAAGCATCGTCTCCATGAACACAACTTTTTATGGGCTTAAGCAGCGTTTTTTTCTTTTTATAATAAAAAAATAAAATGGATGAAAATATTCCTGATTGTCACTCATCTTCTATATTAATAACTTTCTCATTGATTACACTATTTTAATTTAAATTTATTTTAAAATATTTTGTAAAATGTCACCTTCGAAACCAAATATAACATTAATATGTCACAAAATAGCGAACTGACAAAATCAACCACACATCCATTTATCATTACATAGTAAAAATAGTTTTTCTCTTACTCACAAAATTTTAACACTAATTATTTGTCATTATGATTTATAAGAAAAATGATTTTTTTAGAAAATGAATTTTTAAAATACAGGAATACCTCGCATACTCCGGCTAATCGGTTCCACTGATTAGCCGTACTATTTGAAACCGGACTAATCGAAACATTAACTAAATACAAAAAACGTTAATTGGTTCCAAACAAATTATTTTCCGGTTTTTCAGTAAATAAAACGAGAGTAATATATTTAATTGTTTGTATGTATCAGCAAAACAAAACCAGGGGTTTATATATTCATTTTAAATACATTTTAGATTCATTTTCAAATTGGTTGTTAAAACTTAATTATCAAAAAATCGACTTTATTTTAAAGTTGTGAATTGAAAACTAATAGAAAAATAAAAAAGACCACAAAACTAGAACTGTGCATGCGTTGCGTATAATGTGCATATACGATTTCGGTTTTCTTTTTTATTGTTTTCATAATGAAGAGGAAACATTGAAAATTTGCGTATAATAATAATTTTATGTATCAATTTTTTTGGGATTTTTTCAAAAAAAACTTTTTATTAGAATTTTTTCAAGTAAACATTTTTTTGTTTGGTAATTTCAGATCGGACTATAGTGAAACCGTATTAATCGAAGACGGACTATGCGAGGTATTACTGTAATTAATAATTAACAATTAATGTTTATATTTTTCTCTCTTAAACTCTTTTTATTTGTTCATTCTTCTATCTATCTCTCTATCTGTCTAATTATTTATCTATCTATCCATCTTACTATCCACCTATCTATTCATCTATATACTGTCATAATTTTTTTATCTCTCGATTCATTTCTGGATAAAGTTTTTTTTAATAAATTCTTCTATTTTGAACTATTTACTGTATATCTTCTCAATATTTTCAAAAATTTCTAATATTTTTATGTCACCTATTCATTAGGTTTTTTTTATTTTTCAATTTTTCCAGTTTATAATAAATAATTTCTGGAATCAATCGATTATATATGCTCATCCAAATGTAACGCCCAGATTTGTGTTTTATTATCCAGTTGCGCTGGAATGACGTGCTATGTACGTCAACTACTATCTGTACCAAATGTCGATAAAACGTACATAGCACGTCGTTTGATTTTTGCTAAGTTAAAATAACATCAGAGGTCAGTTAGCAAGTGTCACACTTCCGTTTTGAAGACATACAAGTGCTCTTTTGTAGAACTTAATTAATTTTACATATTTTCATTGAATAATAATCAAGTAACTACAAAACATAATATTTTTTTTTATTATTATAAAAAACTATTTTATCAAAAACTATTTTATTTTGATAATAGCGCTTCAGAAAATGTTGTACTGGATTTATGTAGACCGTTAGTTGATTTTGTACACACCCTCTTTTTAGATAACTGGTATTCGTCACCAAAACTGTATCAGAAATTACATTTGTAAAAATTAATACTATTGGAACAGTCATATCTAATAGAAAAAATATGATAAAAGATCTCGCAGCGACAAAATTAAAAACATTTTACGTTCTTTTAAGATCTAACAATGGTATCTTAGCTGTAAAATGGAAGGACAAAAAAGATATATATTTACTTTCTTCAAAACATTCCAAAACAGAAATGATTGTAATAAAAAAGAAAAAATGTAGAAATTATACAGACCAAAATGGAAACATTACAAAACCGAATATAGTTTTAGATTACAATGATGGTATTGGTGGAGTAGACCTGCAAGATAGCTATTTATCATCTTTTCCTTTAATGAGAAAATTTTCAAAAAGTTACAGAAACATATTCTTTTATCTAATGGATATGGATTTTTTAATACCTCTATTCTATAACAAACGTACCAAAATCCAAGAAATACTCCTTTTCAAAAATTATTAATAAATTTGTTAATCAATTTAAGAGTTTTACTATAATGTTAATGTGTGTGTGTGTCTAAAACTTTATAAAAAAATGATTTCAGATACCAACTCGCTGCGAATTGCTTTGGATGGATTTGCCATGCGTGCATGTTAATTAATTGCCAGCGCACTGGTTAAAAAGAAATGAAAAAATCTATACACATGTTTCCCTATATATCACTCTATACACATGTTTCTTAGATGATTTGTTTACTTGGATGACTCTATATTTACTTTCCTTGTAGTACGTTTCATGCATTTATATTCCAAACTCTTTATTCTTCATATTACATCTCTAACTTATTTATTTTCATTTTAATTCTATTCTCGGTTTCCTTTTGGTATTCATAGCATATAACATTTTCCTATTTATATATAAGGACTGTACGATATGAATTATTTTCCTGTAGTTAATATAGCTGTTTTATGTAAAGTAATAATCTTGTATATATCTTTTTTTCTAAACTAATAAAAATAAAAATTAAAAATGATATGTGTGACTGGCATATCTTTGTCGGCAAAAGATACATAGCAATGTCTAACAATGATTTTCCCTTTTCAGAGCGACGACGTCGACAACGTCACAAGCGGCTGAAACACGACCGTGACACTAGGTTTTGCATAACAAATTTCCGAATCTCAACATCACAATCTGAGATGATGGTGATGACTGCGAAGTGCGGTTTCATCGACGCTGGAATGCGGCACCGGTGACGAGGCCGGCATGTCAGGTAAGCGGACGGAATTACCGACGTTGTAATAGACACGAACGTATCCTGAATGCGAAATCATCGCGCGTTCGATGTCCTGTTTACACTGTACAGCTTGTTCGACTGTATCCAATTCATTTCGAACATATAGTACGGAATGCGATTGGTGGATTGTTAAGTAAACGTTCGTATTGCAAATTTGTTAAATCAATGTTACGTCTCGATGAATTGGCATGATTCATTAGATACGAACATTTGTGATTACCACTTATGTTGTTTTTAAGTAAAATAGGTAGAATATCAATTTATTTCCCTGTTGAAATATCTTCTGAAAAGATTTTTTATGTTTTTCGTATATACAATCAAATGATTAAAATGCTTACATAATTATTTCTTGATTATGTTCAATTTTATTTTTAAAAAGCAATTAATATTTTTTAAATATAAAGGTGTTTTTCTAAGAGTGATAGAACTTTAAATTCAATTTAAAACACCCTACACACACACACACACACACACACACACACACACACACACACACACACATATATATATATATATATATATATATTTATACAGTCAGTTACAAAAGTCATCGTACATCCTTATAATTCAACGTTTTTATATATAAAAAAAATTTGCTCAACAAAATTATAATTTTATTGAATTCTACTTAGTTTAAAAATAATTTTGGTACAAAAATAAAACATTTTATTGAAATAATTGACGAAAGCAATTTCCTGCTGTTTGTCTAATTAAAGCATCGTCTCCATAAACACAACAATTTTTATGGGCTTGAGCAGCGTTTTTCCCTTTTTATAATAAAAAAGTAAAATGGATTGAAAATATCCCTGAATGTCACTCATTTTCAATAAAATAACTTTTTATTGAATACACTATTTTAGTTTAAATTTATTTTAAAATGTTTTGTGAAAAGTCACTTTTGAAACCATATATAACATTATTATGTCACAAAATGGCGAATTGATGAAATCAACCACATTCATTTATCAATACATAGTAAAAATACTTTTTCCCTTATCCAATATACGATCCTCGTTTGATAATTATGCTAAAAAAGTAAGAACAACTAAATTGAACATTTTAATTAAATTAATTAATTAAATAAATTAAACAATAAATAAATTTACCATACTTAACAAACGACCCTCGTATATAAAAAGTTTTATTATTTGTCATTGGGATTTATAAGAAAAATGATTTTTTTAAAAAAATAATTTAAAAATAAATTACTAATGGCCAATTATATATATATATATATATATATATATATATATATAGAGGGAGAGAGAGAGAGAGAGAAGGAGAGATGGCTCATTAGTCAAATAGATTAATTCCACAAAATTAAAAAAAGAGAAATTAATAAAATAATATACATACTGTAAAAGTAATAAAATGATTCTGGAAATTTAAATAACAGTTTTCCAATAAGTGCTTCAGAAGCGTAATAGAGTTTTCTAATGGTTTTGCCAAGAAAAACTCCTGATGAGTCATTTAAACCACATAAAACGTCTCTTTCTTTTTACTAGTTTTGATTACATCTTAACAATCATCTGGTGAAAAAATCTTATGGATTTTTTTGATAATGGAAAAAATTGTATCATTAGACAAATAACTATACCCACTTTCAAAAAAAAATATTTCAATTAACTCAGCTCTTATTTCTGTACTTTGAACTAATTTGAACAAATTTAAGACAGTTTTGATTTTTCCATTTTGTTCGATTTTTAAATAAAATTTGTGAGGTGTAAACGAAAAGGTAAACAAAGTAATTTTGGCTCTTATCGTATTAAATGCATTTTTTTTAATTTCATTTTTTTATGACAGTATAACGATAAACTATTTATTGTTATTGTTTAGTAAATACTGCTGCATTAAAAAATTAATCAACTCAATTCGTATAAGCGTTCGATTTGCATTATTGAAAAATTTACTAAAGAGTATGGATTTAATAACATTGATTTCTGAAATAAATCATTTATTATTCCACGGCCAAAATCAATTTGTCATTTGGAAGTGTTTAGCATAAATATTGAAAAAAAAATTTAAATATAAAAAGTTAAGCATCAATCAAATGCTTTGATTAAAATTTTTAAAAATTCAAAAAGTGTATTTAATCACTTTGGTCTGTGAATCATCTATATTAAGGATTATCCAAAAGAAACTATACATATGTTTCTTATTAATAAAACACAATTCTAGGCGTTACATTTGGATGACCCTATAATATTTTTATCTATGTTTGAACAATTAAATACTAAATACGAATACAGTAATACTTTGCATAGTTCGGTTTGAAATTTCGAAAAAAAAAATTTTTTTTACTTGAAAAAAATCCTACTAAAAAGTTTTTCTTGAAAAAAATTAATACATAAAATAATTTTTATACGCAAATTTTCAAGTTTTCCCTTTATTATGAAAACATAATAAAAAAGAAAACCGAAATCGTATATGCACATTATACGCAACGCATGCACAGTTCTAGTTTTGTGGTCTTTTTTATTTTTCTATTACTTTTCGATTCACAACTTTAAAATAAAGTCGATTTTTTGATAATTAAATTTTAATAACTAATTTGAAAATGAATTTAAAATGTATTTAAAATGAATACATATAAACTCTTGACTTTGTTTTGTTGATACATACAATCATTTGAATATATTACCCTCGTTTTATTTATTGAAAAACAGGGAAAAAAATTGTTTGGAACCAATTAACGTTTTTTGTATTTAGTTAATATTTCGATTAGTCCGGTTTCAAATAGTCCGGCTAATCAGTGGAACCGATTAGCTGGACTATGGGAGATATTCCTATATTTTAAAAATTTATTTTCTAAAAAAATCATTTTTCTTATAAATCACAATGACAAATTATAAGTGTTAATATTTATTGAGTAAGTGAAAAACTATTTTTACTATATTTTTTAAAAGTTATCCAATATTATATAAAATTTTCTATATGTACTAAATTCTACACATAACTTTTTGAACAACAATCACAACTACAACTCGACAACATACAACCTGATATAAAATTGAAACGTACAACTTCTCCAACTACAGTTTAATTCGTACTTGAAGTGAGTCACGTCTATATTAATATAGGTTCATTACAAGATTTCGTTCAACATTGAAATTATTCTCGGCTTTAAAACACTGAATAAAGAGACTGCGCTCTCCAAACAAATTGTCGTTTAATTTTGATATATGATTTCTTCTCCATCGTATCTGTTCTGTTCTTCCTGTTTGAACGTAAGTTTAGTTATAATATATGCTTGTGACGACGTGCCATATAGCTCATGTAGGATTTATTTTGACTGTTCTTAATAAATTTATTACGTCTGTTTGAATGGAAATATAATTAGATACGGTTTATATATCGAAATAGTAAATGGGTCGATTGGTTATCTATTGAATATCAGTTGTGATAATATGCGAATATTAGTTTAGTATAAATTTAGTTATTCGTGATATGACCACGGTTAATAATAATTATTAATGAAATATTACTAATACGTGATTGAATAATTTGCAGGTGAATATTTCATGAAGCAATTTGTTTTTCTTTGATATTGTAGTTTGAAATATTCGTTTTCTCTGTGTTATAAATTCAAACGATATTTTTAAATCTAACAATAATCTCACAAACAAATTAAGAAACGTCTAATAACACGAGATTAATAGCAATCATTTCAAAAAACCATCTAGAATTTTTTTCCAATTTTCCATTCGTAAAGATATTTTATTACGATCATTTCTCGTCCTATTATATTTTCGACATCGTCGACCGTTTATTAAAGACAAATTCCTCATTTCATACATATTTCCAGCATTAAAAATCCAGGCTCGTCCGTAGAATTTTTCATTAGAATACGTCTCGAACCTTTTTTTTCTTTTGATACGAGCTGTCAAGCTACAACGAAGAATTTCCGAATTTATAAGTCAGCTGTTACCGTCCGGCCTAGTTCCTCAGTCTCTTTTTCGATTAAGCATTGTCAATAAGGTTCATGTCGTAGGTAAACAGTGTGACGGATTCCGCGAACCTTCTTCATCTTCGAATAACACAAAAATGAAAAATTGACGTTTCGTCGTGACGTTTTGTCATTGTCAGGGTCGGGATTCGTCCGGCTGAGTATAACCCCCGTCAGCTGTATCTAATGTTTACGTGACGAGTAACCTTTTTTTAATAATTCGGTCACGTTTCCAACTTTATACAAATATGAAAATTTATATCATATGTATAAACTCACAGACACACACATACATGGATGGACATATTTGTTTTTTATGAATTTTAACAAGTATTAATCTGAATTTTTATAAAGAATTTATGTAATATATATATATATATATATATATATATATATATATATATATATATATTTGTTCAAAGTATAGTTGAAATGAAAAAAATAACATTAAAAATGAAAAATTGCGCAAAAAAATCAAATATTTATAAATGAAACTATTTATTAAATCTTAATTAATTATAGTCATTTTGACGAAAAAACGAATTATAAATTATACAGAAACTATTTCTAAGTTAGATGAAAATTACATAAAAAAATGATTTTAAAAATTGAAACATTTTTTTAAAATTTTTAATATTTTGTAAGACCTCCATTATTCCTTATAACAGTGTTTAATCTTCTATGCATTAATTCTGTTAGGTTTTGCAAAGAATTGAAAGACAAATTATATCATGTTTACGAATTTTTTGAAGTGAAACTTCTTTAGCAGCATTGGGGTTAATTTTTTACAGTGGTGAAAATGAGACACTTACATAGTATACATAGAGCATAGTGAAGAGGGGTAGTGAGGCCCATGACACATACTCGTACGCGCCATGTTAACATATGATTATTATTTCAAAGCATTAGGCAGCACGCTGTATTGATTATTTGAATAATTTCACTATTTTGTAAATAATCATTAAGAAAAATTGTTTCAATTGCAATTTACATTTCACCAAATCAGAAATTAGATGATGTTATCCATTTCTTACATCGTTCGTTGTTTCCATACACCACAGTAGGTGCAGTATATAAGAGAAAAGATAAGTTGCCAATGATTCTCAGTGGAGATTTTAATATCAATTTTTCGTCGAAAGAATCTCAAGCATTTATCGATTTTCTTAAACAAGATTTAAATTTGATAATGTGTAATGATCAAACTGTTGCAATTACAAGATATGGTACTACAATTGATGCCATATTCAGGAAGTATTTAGAAAATGTGACGTCAAAAGCATTCATATCTTACTTATCATAAACCAATTGTATCGTTTATACCTACTAAATCACCACTGGAAGAAGCAATTGAAATCGAAAAAATTCAAAACGAATAAATTTTCATATTTTTTTATTTCTTTACGACAAGGATGTTTCATTTCTGGCGTCCATACATAAGTACAGACACCATTTTTTTGTAAACATTGAAAAATGTAGATTTATTAACCTCTTACAAAATCAATAGTCGATCAAATGGATTTTTCATCTAATAACGGTTACAATTCATTATCGTTGTCATGAATCATCTTCGAATTTTTTTTTAAATTTGAGTATTCTTGTGTCTTGAAAGTGTGAAAATCCTGTGATCCAATTTATTCCACAAATGTTGAATAGGATTGAGGTTTGACGACATCATGGACAATCAAGAACATCTATTTCATTGTTTATGAAAAATTCTTTAGTTATTTTAGCCGAATGCTTCAAGTCTTTGTTCTGTTAAAAATTAAAAATCCAACTCAATCCCATAGTTTCAGAGATTGGTGTAAATTTTCTTGTAAAATATCACAATATATTGCACTACCATTTTTCTCTCAGTAATATGTAATTTTTCCACACCATGAGACTTCCTTTTCCATGTTTTTCAATTGGTTAGAGGAACTTATTAAGCATTATCAAACCTACTTTGCCCAACTGTTTGTTGTTGACGAATTCCAAATATTTCAAACTTAATCTCGTCGCTAAAAATGACTTGTTTCCAAAAATCCAATGTTTTTATTCACATATTTTTTTACAAAACCTAATTTTCTCTTTTTTTAAGCAGATGTCAATAAAAGTTTCTTTCTCATTACATGTATCCTCGACTTAGCAACATGAAGATATCTTCTAATAGTGATTGCAGAAATTGAAATCCCTGCTTCATGCAATTATTCTAAAATTTCTCTTACAACAATTTTTGGTATAATTTTGCACTGTCGTACTATATAAGTTGATTATCTGACATTACTGACCCTAAAAAATTAATTGATAGATTGAGAAAGGTTGTAAAAAATGAAGGAGAATATATAATTGATTAAAAATTTTGTTTTATTTTTTTTCCTTTTTTAAAACCATTTGCAAAAAACGTAGATTTAGGTGACAACTAAATATATATATATATATATATATATGGTATTTTTTTAACCTAATAGAACTTTAAATTGAATCCCTATCAAAAATTCTATCTTACCTAAAAAAACATTTTTTATATATATATATTCATGTGTGTGTTTATGTATATATGAAGAATGTTTTTTTAGGTTGGATAAAACTTTCGATAAGGATTCAATTTAAAATTTTATCACGCTGAAAAAACACCTATATATACATATATATATATATATATATATATATATATATATATATCTGTATATATGTATGTGTGTGTGTTGTACATGACATCTTTTATAAAATAGTAGAATAACCAAATTAGGAAAAATGAAATTTTATAAAAAATAAATATAATGTAAAATATAACAAATTAGTGTTTATATAATATTTCGAGATTTCAATGTTTAACATTTATAATATTTTGTATTTTTTTTTCAAAATTTCAACCTTGACCCGTCTATCTTTTTCCTCATACACCATACATCCCATCGTTTCATTTCGAACAACTAATAAAATTAATAATAATACTTGATACGAGACAGTTAATAAAAAACTAAACGCTCTTATATAAAATTATATCGTCCAGTTTAACTCGAACGAAACTATTATTTTAATTATTAAGTATAAATTCTGACATACTGTTTCCTCTCCACAGACCCATATTTCAAAATAAATAAAAAAGTATTATACACATATTGCTTATTTAAAACCATGACAGATACAACGAGTTTCGTGATTTATAAAGAAAATATGAGTGCCGTTTTTTTCGATCGGTCAATTTTTCAAGTCTTTAAAATATCGGCTTTAACCTTCAGTTTTATCTAACGATAAATTTCAACATCCGGGATGTGTCGAATGGATCTGATTTTGAGATCTTTGAACTAGTTCATAATAACAATTAGTTTGGAAATTAATTATTTCGTTTATATAGGGTTTTCCAATAAGCGCTTCAGAAGTTTAAATGGAAATAAAATAAAAAGTATTTAATTAATTAGTTAATAATTTTTTCATTTTTAAGAATATTCTATGACATTAATGACTAAATACAATTTCACTCATATAACCACCACGACTTTGCTTAACATAGTGTATTCGGTTAGTCTAATTTTCAATCAATTTCTCATATAATTGTGGCCCAATTTCATGAATTACACGTTTAATGTTAATTTTTAATGCTTCTGTTGTTTGTGGTTTATCAGCATAAACCAATGATCTTGATGGCCAATTGATGGGTCCATTTCGTGAAATAATGGACTCATTAAACTTTTGTTTCAATAAGTTTATTTAACACAAATGAATTTTAATAGAAAGGCTCTGACGATGATGGCGTCGCCATCGAAATGCATTAGCCGATATAATTATAAATAATAAGTGAACAATAAGTGATTATTGAACACTTTAAACCATTGTGATCTTTGGGGTTAAAATTCATTTGTGTTAAAGTGAATCAGCCACAGTTCCAAAACAACAAATAAAATACAATTTCTAAACGTTGTTGAAATGTTAAACGTTCCATGATAATTTACCAAACTATACTGAATTGAAATTTCAAAATGAGCTTGAAAAAAAATTCAAACATGGTTGCCACTAGCTGTCAAAATTCTGAAATTTTTATTGAAATACCTTATATTTTATAATAAAAACTTCAAATACATACGATTTTTGTTAACATTCTTGGAAAAGTATTTTTTTTCTATAAATATTTGCGTCGAATATTCGAAAAATATCAAATATCTTATTAATATTTTCATTGAAATCTATCAATTGGTTTTTAACAATTAAAATCTCTATAAGAAATCTTTCTCGAGTATCGACTCGTTCATTAATAAAAGATGAAATATCAACGTGACGTAACATGTTAAAGGTACAAAACATGTTTTCTGAATACAAAATCAGTTTTATTCGAGCGTTCGATTGAAAATGAAACTCGATCGATACCACGTTTCGGATCAACCGAACGCTTACAAATTCATAATACGTAAAAAATACTTGTTGATGTCGATTCTGGCAACGACAGGTAGATAATTACAAAATGTCATCGATGAATGTTACGCAAGAGTTTATTTTAATAACGAACAACGACTGAACGTATCAAAGAGCGTTTGTGCGTCGCGTTACGTGCTTTTTTTTATCATTCTACCCCACATTTTTTTACGGTAGTAATTTGGGTAAACGGTCGCTGTGTTTCGGAATGCAAACCTCTATTTCCTGTTCGAAGTTCGCTTTGAAACTCTCGTCTGTTCCGGTTTTTGAATATTCCGGCCCTTTTTCGTCGTTTCCAATCTGGATTATTCTTTTTATGTATTCAAGATGAAACGGTTTGATTCCGGACAAGATATGTACTGCGAATCGATTGTATTTTAGAAAATAAAACACAATTTCAACATTAAAAGATTAATCTCTATGTACATTCGTTCGAAAAAATCTGAGTACACCTATCAATACCGATATATTTCTCAATAAAAGAAACTTATTAATGTAAATTTAAAAACAAACATATTTTTTATCGATTCTATAAACTACTAATTATTTATACATGACAATTCAAAACATTTTAAATTTATAACAAATAAACTAAATAATAAAACATACAACAATTCATAAAAATTGAGCAAAAAAAATCTGCGTATATATTTTATTAAATAGTAAATCATTGATTTTTTTTGCAATATTTGCACTTATTATTTTTTAAAAATTATTACAGTTTTATATCCTAGTTCGTATGTTGCAATTGAAACACTAAAATACAATTTTTAGTAACTAATAGTATAGTTTTTTGCAAAAAATAAATAAGATGGAATTCAAAAAAAGGAAATTTCTGTTAGTGAATGTAAAATTATTTTAAAGTAAGGAAAACAAGAAAAAAGTTTTCGTGAAATATAGAAAAGGGTGTTGGAAGATAACATTCTTTCATTCAAAGAGTAGTAATTAATTTTAAATTCACTTCGAAACCGCTTTCTGGCCGACCTTTGAAGTTAACATTTAGATAAAGGCATAATATTGTAGCTTCGGTGAAAGAAAATCCCTGAATAACTGCACCTCAAATTGTAAAATATACTAAAGTACTATTTAAAAAACAAATCTGTGCTGATATTGTGCGAAAAGAAAATAAAAAGGGTGGGTATCATGAATGTGTTGCACGTAGAAATCATTTATTTTATGTATCAATAGATAAAAACGGATTGCATATGCAAATGAACACATTAAAAAACTAATCCGGTTGTGGGAAAACATTATTTTCTCAGATTAGAACAAATATTGCATTTTTTGAATGAAAAGACTCAAAATTGTATGTACATTTCTGAATACGATGCCAGAAGTGAAACTTCTTTTCCGTAAAGTAATAAAAAGGTAAACGGACAAGCGGATGCCTAAAACTCATAAATGAACAAATTCGTCAGGATAAAGCAAGTAACAAAATGAAGAAATGTAGTAGGGAGATAGGCGTTAAATACACAAGATAAAAATTTAAATAGAAAATGAATAATTTTTTAAATAAATTAAATTTTTACAATTATTTTATATTAAGTAAGATTAATATTTATTTTCAAATTAAAACTTTTATAAAATTATGAATTATGAAAATTTATTCGTTTTCGTTTGGAATTTCTTCGATTTCCATTACATCCTCCGGTAATATTTTTTCCAAAAATGAACTTACATCACTCATAATAAACAATTCATATGATAACATTAAACAAAATCGATATTTTGTAATTACAAAAACCTTTAACTATTTGTAATCTATTAATTTTGAAATTAATTTCACATATTTTTCCCTTTTTTACTAAATAAATTCCTAAAATTACAAAACAAACAAAAATATTCATTAAAAAATTTTGAAAATAAAAAATGTTATCATTGAAAATAATATTTATATTAATGATTAGATATTTATTAAAGTTTTTGGTTAAAATAAATATGGAGGACTGAGTAGGTATAAACGATACAATTGGTTTTTGATAAGTAAAATTTTTGCGCAATAGATTTTACCATCTTAAAGCCTGTAAAAAACATTTTTTTTTAATTACTATTGTATAATATATAACATACAATTAGATCAATGTTTTGAAAATAAAACAATTAAAGAAAATACTCATAAATAATATATAACTGCAATAAATAGCATCTATTTAGATATTATTTAGAGATAATTGATAATTTTCTAACATAATTTTTTGCATGACAATGATCTGAAACACACGGCAGAAGTTGTTAAGCTATAGATATTATATAACGTTCCAAAACAGTTGCTTGCACCTCTCCAATCTTTAGACCTAAATCCTATACAGCATATTTGTGATTTTCTTTAACGTAGAATTAGCCAACATGACAAATTCAAAGGAAATGTTGAAAAAAGTTATAGAAAAAGAGTGGAATAAGATTAGTGCTAAAGAAACCACAAAAAGTGGACCATTCCATACAAAAACGATTTTAGGAGGTTACTTAAAAAAGAGGCTATCGAACCAGTTACTTATTCACTTGAAAAGTTAATTTTACTTTATATTATTTTCGATTTTCATTTTCTGTACGCAGACTTTTTCTGCTCAATTGTGTGAATTTTTGTGTGTTTTATTTTTTAGTTTATTTGTTATAAATTTAAAATGTTTTGAATTATCATGTATAAATAATTAGTAGTTTATAGAATTGATAAAAAATATGTTTGTTTTCAAATTTACATAATAAGTTTGTTTTATTGAGAAATATATCTGTATTGATAGGTGTGTGCAGACTTTTTCAAGTGAGTGTATATCAAAGCTCTTTCATCAATTTATAGTCAAAACAGATTTTATTTGTAAACAAATTTATTGTATTCTAAATAAGAAATGACTTCATACAATTGAATTTAGTATAGGTCTTTATTCAAATCTATTTCCTCTTAAACTAATAATCAATGTCTTCTTAAGAAAATTTAATAAAAAAAGTTGATAGTACTCGTAGTTAGAAAATTCTCTAAGTTATATTAAACCTTTCTGTATTTGACGAATTTCTCTATTTTTCTATTTTTTTTAAATCTGTATGTGTGTATAAACCAGTTTTAAAAATATTCCAAATTCCATTAAATAGTTAATAAGATAAAAATCGATTTAGGGTAAATAAATCTGCGTTCAATATAAACAACGGGCGTTGTAAGAAAAATTAAAATTTATATCCAGCTTCGGATTATAATTTGAACGGGGCGTACGTTTCCAGACGTGTTTAGTTTCGTGCTGAAATAATTTAAGCCCATCGATTCATGATAACACTTTGACAACAAAAAGAAATAGTCGTATATTAGAATTCCAGACGCGCACGAACCGGATTATTTTGATCGTATTTTTCAATTTTCCGCGCTGTGTTTTTTTCCTTATACATTTCTGAAACGTTTATCAATTTTTATTGAAAAGTCTTTACGATTTTTTCGTACGTTATTTACACATACATTTATGTATACAGTACTATTTTTAAGCAGATATATAAAAGGTCCTTGATATAAAAATAATATGATTCCAAGATAATCACATTTTTTAATTGAGATTTCAACTTGATTGAAAATAGAAATTTGTCCTAGAGACAAAAATAAGCAATAAATGTAAATAATTAAAAATTACAAAATAGAATCATATTGTTTCATATATTTTTTCAAAAACGCTTTCGTATATTTTCAAATACTTTGGAATGTAATTTAAAAATATTACATTGCAGAAACAAATTACCATTAAGCAATTAAAAAGTAAACAACCTCATAAAATTATATTTCTTGTGAATAATATTTGAAATTATTACCGAATGTAATTTATTCGAATACATATTAAAATCTATGAATTAATTAAACATCGTCGTTTTAAAAATATTCACATTTACAACTGGCGCCGACTTTGTCTGTAAACACAACATGTTTTTTTCCTCAATATAATTTGTAAATTTATTAACATAATTAAGAACCATTTTCATGAAAACTAAACAGATTATTTTCAGATATTATTCCAGTTGTACATTAAACGAAATTGAAAAAGAAATCGTAATAATTACAATGACATCGGCACGTAAATTAATCAGATAAAAAATAATACCGACGTACTGTTCAAATTCTAATTGGACGATTACGACAGCACGGTGACGAAACTCTTGTATACTTGATGAATCAGTATCTATTCTGTTACTTTGACCACTTCTTGAGTAATTTCTCTTTATCCGGTTCTTGAGAAATTCGTCTTTTTTCATATTCTGAAGGTTAATACTAATAAAAATACCGAAATCGAGTCAATAACACTTAATTGTTGCGAAACAATAAATTAACGAATTTGAATAATTATGGTTTAGATTTTTTTCATTAGCAATGTCTATTTGAATTTTTCTTTAAATGAACAACATGTATTTTAATATTCATACACACACACACACACACACACACACATATATATATATATATATATATATATATATATATATATATATAAAGTGTGTGAAAAGTTCTACCCATTTTATGACATATATTTCAAGTTAAAAAAATAATTAATAAATACAACAGTAGATGTTGTATGTTATGATTTAAAGGATTAGATGAGTGAGATGTAAATTAGCACTTATTACACAGCTGCAGCTTAATTATAAACAATCCGCACGTGAGTAAACATGGCGATTAGTAAGGATCACATTAGACATTGTTTACTTTACGAATTCAATAAAGGCAACAGTGCGGTTACAACCTGACGCCATATTATGAAATATATGATGATAATGTCGTAGATAAAAGCACATGTCGTCGTTGGTTCCGGAAATTCCAAGAAGGAGATAGAAATTACAAAAATCAACCATGTTTTGGACTCTATCGGAGGTTTCTGAAGAGGATCTTACCTAAGCCAGTATCCGATTGTTAATGAATTATTAGAGAGTTTTTCTGTACACATCACCTCTCTCAAAGGAATTTATCAGACAGAATAACCAGTTGTACTTCTTTATCTAGATAATATAAAAATTTGGATCGTTTTATGTCCTTTATAAAAATATGAAGAGCCAAAAACTGTGTAGCGTGTTGGGGATCCGACTCCATCAACTTCAAGAAGAAGATTAAATCCAAGAAAAGTTATGTTAAGTGTATGATGGGATGTCAAGGGTGTAATTCACTGGAGCTGCTTACACCAAACCAAACGACTAACTTTGACTTGTACTAATAGCAATTGAAAAGATTGAGAAAAACTGAAATCTAAGCGTTCAGTACTTGTTAATAACAAAAAGTTAGATTTTTCATGATAATGTAAAACCACATTCGGTTTTATCCATCCAGAGAAAATTATCGGACTTTAGTTGGAAAGTTTTACACCACCTTGTGTACTCCCTGGGTTTGAACTTACGGATTACCATCTTTTTCAATTTCTCTAGAATAATTCAGTTGAAAAAACTTTGATAAAGTTGAAGAGGTCAAAATTGCATTGAAAGAGTTTTTGACTCTAAAACCAAGAGCTTTTACAGATAAGAGATACAATTTCTACAAGAGAAATGTCAAAAAATTATAAATAATAATGGCAATTTTATAAAATAATAGTTTTATTTAAAAAAATGCTTTTTTCTGTTTTGAAAAACGAGTAGAACTTTCGCTTACACTTAATAAATATATATATATATATATATATATATATATATATATATATATACTTATATAAATCTCCTAAATTGGAGGTCAAGCATGGAGCTGACAACATTTTTTTGAAAACACATAATTTTTAGTTAACTCTGACATTTTTAAATAAGCCTAAGTTCTACAAATCAAACAATTAGTAATTAAAAATAATTTTAAAATTAGGTTGCAAAGTGAGTGATTATGGTTTTTTACCATATAATGCAAAACCACATACATTTTGGTCACTCGTTAAAAATTATTGGAGCTTGGTTGGGATGTAATACCTTATCCACCATACTTACTTGAGCTTGCATCATTAAATTGCCAATTATTTCGTTTCTTGCAAAATTTTTTAAATGGTAAAAGTTGCACTTCAGATCAAATTATATTTGGATCAGTTTTTCATCTGAAAGATTAAATTTTTTTGAGCACGGAATTATGAAAATGCCTAAAAGATGATAAAAAGTAGTAGAAAAAATGGTCAATACATTATTGAATAAAATTATTTAATTCCATGAAAAAATCTTCTTTTATTTACTTAAAAAAACAATTACTTATTTGCGAACCCAAAATTCACTTTTAGAATTTTTTATAACTTTTCTATTAGTCATACTTTCTTTAACAATTTCAAGTTGAATTCTAGTGATTGTATTTAACCCTCTGAAATATTTTCATTGCTAAAAAACGTTTTTATTGCAGTAACTTTTTTATCTACACGTTATTTTATAAAAATATTTCATGGAATTAAAAATTATTAAAAATCAATTATTCTAATTTTTATCGCTTTTATTAATTTCGTTTGACAAAAATATCAAATATATAGATGTTTAAATAAAACATTGCATTGTACAGATACTAGAGATTATTTAAATATTGTATATATGTTTTTTTTAAAAAAATAAAAATAATTTTAATCTTTTTCTTACAAAAAAGTTATAAAGAATTATATAAATACATTTATATAAATACTTTACAGATATAATGTAGGGGTTTGCCAATCCAAAATTCACTTTTAGATTTTTTTATAATTTTTCTATTAGTCATTCTCTCTAACAATTCCAAGTTCAATTCTAGTGAATGTATTTGGCCCTCTGAAATATTTTCATGGCTGAAAAACGTTTATATTGTAATAACTTTTTTATCTACGCATATGATTTTATCAAAACATTTCATGGAATTACAAATTATTAAAAACCAATGATTATAATTTTTCATCGCTTTTATTAATTTCGTTTGACAAAAATATCAAATATATAGATGTATAAAAAAAACATTGTATTGTACAGATACTAGAGGTTATTTAAATATTGTATATATGTTTTTTAAAAAAATAAAAATAATTTTAGTCGCTTTCTTACAAAAAATTTATAAAAAATTATATAAATACATCTATATAAATATTTTACAGATATAATTTAGGATTATTATCAATTTTTTTAATTTTTTATCATATTTATCTTTTATTAACACATGTAAATACCAAAAATATGAAAATAATTTCATATATTAACGGTTATAGTTCAATAATAAAAATATTTTAATTAACTAAATAGCAATTAAGTACATTACTTTAAATTAAAAATTCTTATTATTTTTATAAATGGTCAATTATTAATCAAATTATACACATAGTGATCGACTAAATGACTTGAAAGAATTTTCAGTAGTTACAATACACACAAACAATATATATATATATGTATATATATATATATATATATATATATATATATATATCTTCTTTTATTTGCCATTATGTCAGTTTAACGATCATACTTTTAGTATATTTACATATATTTAATGTTATAATTGATTATATATATATATTTAATATAACGCTTGGCGTTTATTACCCCATCAATTCTTCATACCAAAAATTCTTGCTCGCTTTTAGCTTATATTTTAACAGCATACAAATAAACCCAATACATATATATATATATATATATATATATATATATATATATATATATATATATATATATATGAATACAATTTAGTTGATTAGCTCTTAAAGGGTGACATGAAAGATATTTATATTAGAGATTTATTTGATTTATATATCTTGATACTTAAGATGCTTCTTAACCTCGAATAACTATAAGAGATTATATAGTACTTCTTTAGATTAAAAATACATTATTAAAGTTTTTTTGTAAATGAATTTTGAGGAGCCTAGTGCCAGTTTATCAGGTAGAATTCTGTGTTGTAAAAGTAATAAAATTGTTCTGGAAATTTAAATATTTATAACTCTTTCCGATTATATTTTATAGTTTGTAAAAATTATCAATTGAATTTCAGTTTTTTAAATATAAGATTTTTTCATTAAGCGCTTCAGAAGTTTGAATGGAAATAAAACAAAAAAGTGTTTAATTCATTAATTATTTTTTTTATTTTTAAGCGTATTCGTTTATTGCAATTTTTAGTCACTCTTTCACATATTTGTGGTCCAATTGCATGAATTATACGTTTAATAATTATTTTTAATTTTTCTGTTGTTTATGTTTTATCAGCATAAACCAATGATTTCACATAACCTCATAGACAATAATCCAATGGAGTTAGATTACATTATCTTGGTGGCCAATTGATAGGTTCATTTTGTGAAATAATGGATTTATTAAACTAGATGCAATAAGTCTATCGATTTTTTTATAATTGATAAGCGTTGTTGAAGTGTTAAATGTTTCATAATAATTCGCCAAACTAAATTGAGTTCAAATATCAAAATGTTTTTTTTATAAAAATCAAACATAGCTGCTACCAGCTGTCAAAGTTCTGACGTTTTTATGGAAAATCCTGTACAATTACTTAATGAGAGCATTGTTCAGATATATATTATTGTTCATCTATATTTAAATCAGTTAAATCAATTAACTCCACAAAATAAAATATAGGGAAGTTGATAAAATAATATACATTCTTTTTTAAAAATTTATTTATAATTGAAATTTAATTATACATTGTAGAATATATTATTGCAGAAGTAGCTTTTATCTAACGAGACAAATAATGCACAAAATAGTGTATCTTTAGAATAATCGTTATTATTTTTTAAAAAATTGTGTAATTAAGAGAGTTAATCAATTTGACAAATGAAAATAAAAAGAATATAATAAATCGTACTTAGATCAGTTTTTTTGTACAGAAAGATCAAAAGTTTTTTAAGCATGGAATTATGAAAATGTCTGCTAGTTGGCAAAAGACAGCAAAATAAGATGGTCAATACATTATTGAATAAAAATATTTCATTCCATAAAAAAATCGTCTTTCATTTACTTCAAAAAAAGCAATTACTTTTTTGTCAACTCAATAGTATTATTTTCCTAATTTAAATAAATATAAATGTTTTTTTAAGAGTGATAGAACTTTAAACTGAATCTTTTTCGAATGTTCTAACCTAAAAAAATTATATATATATATATATATATATATATATATATATATATATATATATATATTAATATATATACATACAAAAATGTAAAGTTTAGATAGAATTTTCAATAGGGATTCAAATTTAATTGTTTTGTAATTATTGGATGCCACTATAAAGAGATTTTTTTAATAACAAACATTTTTTAATTCAAGTATACATAAAAAACAATAATTAAAAAACATTAATTTCAAAATGAACTGATAGCAATTAAATATTAAAAAGAAATAAATAAAACTCTAGAACATAATTTTTGATTATATTTTAGATAGGTATTCGATAAGTAATTTAAAGTTCTATCATGCTTAAAAAAACAATAAATATGGATAAACATAAATGTGTTAATAGAAGCAAATAATTATAATCATATTTCTTCATTTTACTATTTTAGAAATATTTAATATAATTAATTTATAATAAAAACACACATTTTTAGAAACAGTAAACTTGTATTACAGAGCCTATTTTAGTAATTTTTCCAAATATTTGCTTTTTTAAAAACGATTTTAATACAGAATACTTTTTAGAAGATTGATTTTTCGAAGATCGATTTGTTATTATATTATAATTACTAGTAGCATTATTTTGTCAATAAAATTCATTTAAATAAATATTTATACATACATACATACATGCACATATATATATATATATATATATATATATATATATATATATATATATATATATATATATATATATATATATATATATATATATATATATATATATATATATATATATATATATATATATATATATATATATATATATATATATATATATATATATATATATATATATATGTATATATATATATTCATATATATATATATATATATATATATATATATGTATATATGTATATATATGTAATATATATATATATATATATAATATATATATATATATATATATATATATATATATATATATATATATATATATATATATATATATACATATATATTTACATATGGATGAAGATGAATGTGTTAATAGAAGAAAATACCTATAATCATATTTCTTTATTTCACTATTTTAAATGTTTAGAAATATTTAATATAATTAATTTATAATAAAAACGGACATTTTTAGAAACAGTGAACTTGTATTATAGAGCATATCTTAATATTTTTTTCCAAATAATTGGTTTTTTAAAAACAATTTTAATACAGAACTCTTTTTAGAAGATCGATTTGCTATTATAATATAATTACTAGTAGCATGATTTCAGCGATAAAACTCATTTAAATAAACATTTATACATACATACATACACACATACAGACACACACACACACATATATATATATATATATATATATATATATATAAAGTATTGTGTGTATAGAAAGTGAACGTCACTGTTGTCGTTGTCCAATGAGAGTACGGCGCGCGACATGACGTCACATACGGTACAGTAGCAGGTGGGCGCAGGCTCTCAAGTTGGTGGCACAGTGGCCGCAGCGACGGCGCCTCTCTCTTTCACGAGGCCGACGCGAGCTTTCAGTCTTTACGCGCAAACCGACGAGTGTGGACAATACATTTCGTCCAGCAATCTCATGCGACACACATTTCCATTCGCCGTCGTCCGTACAGGTGTATTGTTTACATAACGAGCCATGCGGTCATCATCGACTGTCGTTCACAAACACTACTACCACTAATTAAATATTCAACTAGTGTCCCAGTCGTAGCGAGTGTTTCAACGTTTCGTACAGGAAGGACCGATCGTAAAGGAAAACAGTTCTGTTTCGGGAGAGAAAAGAAACATCAGAGTTCAGTGACGGACGATCACTCGACAGTGTTCGATTGTTGTGTAGTTTTCGGTCGAATTTTATTCGACGGCTAAGAAATTTATACGATCAGTGTGATTTTTTTTATGTATGTGCGATTGAAAATGTTTTAACATTCCCAGTGGAAAACCATTCGAAATAAATTACGTTCTTCTTCGATATAGTGTTACGTATCATTTGCTACGAGTATTATAGATCTGCGTATTTAAAAAAACATACGAACAATTCTTGCGATTGTATACCAGCAGACATGTGGACGCCGTTCAGTCGACGACGCATTGGCGAGACGCTCGGCGTCGTAATAGTCGTAATGTTTTGTGTCACTGGAGCACAGGCACAGCAGCATCAACCGCAACAAAATCAAGGTGAGTACGTGCTCGCTTCTGTTGCGGAACTCGTTTCGAGATAGATCACTTACCTAGATTATTACATAGCGGTATATAATTACCGTACTTACAACATTATATATATATATATATATATATATATATATATATATAATAGTCGTAAAATACGGTTCTTATAGTAATATGTGCTATTTAACTCACGAGCGTTTCTTGTACGTTTGTGCAACATGTTTTATGTAGTTGTCGAGAAGTTGTTTGAGGTATTTTGTATACTTGATTATGAAAAATGAAAGTGATCGCGTGCTGCTTTATGAGCAACATCTCTTTAGTAATGATGCATTATATGGTATTAGTACATCTATCCAAACGTACATATATATATATATATATATATATATATATATATATTTTGTATATGTATATTGATAGATAAATAAATAGAAAACTAGATAAATATATAATTTTTAGAAAAAATATCGTAGATTGTTTGAACTTGAAGAATTTAAAAAGAGTCACTATTTAATTGTAATTTGATATAGATTAAAAATTATATATATATATATATATATATATATATATATATATATATATATATATATATATATATATATAGGGTCATCTAAATGTGACACTTATATTTGTATTTCATTAAAAAGAAACATGTGTATAGTTTCTCTTTAATGAAACACAAATCTAGGCGTCGCATTTGGATGGCCATATATATATATATATATATATATATATATATATATATATATATATATATATATATATTTAGATAGATAGATAGATAGATAGATAAATAATTAAGTATATATTTTTTAAAAAAAAGAAATCATAAATTGTTCGAACTCCAAAATTTTAAACAAATCATTATCTAGTGTAGCTTCATATAAGTAAAAAATTATATTTATATATATATATATATATATATATATATATATATATATATATATATATATATATATATATATATAGTTAGATAAATAGGTAGATATAGAGATAAATAAATAAATAGATAAATATTTTAGAAAAGAAAGGCTTAGATCATTTGAATTTGAATTTTTTTAAAACTTCGTTACATAGTAGTAGCTTGATTTAAGTTAAAAATATTATATATATATATATATATATATATATATATATATATGTATACATACATACAAGGGTCGTTTAATAAGTGTGATAAATTTTAAAATTGTTGAAAAATTTATTAAATTTTAAAATTTTGTGGTATTTTTTTTTACCATACTTATCAAACGATCCTCGTATGTATGTATATATGTATATATATATATATATATATATATATATATATATATATATATATATATCAGCAGCAGCAGTCTCTTTGTTTACTGATAAATTAAGGTCTTTTCTAAAACTTCCACTTTAAATCATCAATTTCTTTCTTTTTCTTTAGTAAATTTTGATGAATTTTTTAATGTCTCTATTCTATCTATCAATAGATTTATTCTTAGGTATTTTTATATTATGTTTTTCAATCAAATATATATATATATATATATATATATGTATATATATATATATATATATATATATATATATATATATATATATATATATATATATATATATATATATATATATATATATATATATATATATAATTTAATATAAAAATAACTTTAATAATCCCTACAAAATTAAATAAAAAACACTTTTATCATAAATTTAATTTTAATTTTAGATAATTTTATTTCAGTATTTACCAATTAATCGAAATTAAATATAATTAAATAACTCAACTAATTAAGTTATTAAAAAGCTATTTTCAAATAGTAAAATTGTTAGTTTATTACATTATAATTAAAAAGTTTAGTTACGCTAATCTGTTTTTATAAAATAAGTATTATAAAATATAGTTCTAGGTTTAAACTATAATTCTGTACAATTTATATGTAAATAGTTCTAATTAGTTGATTTCATATTGTGGTTAATTTGATTTTACATAAATAAATCATTTTGTAAATCTCATATTTTTTGCAAGTGTTCAAACATGTATTAAATTCTGTATATAGTATATATATATATATATATATATATATATATATATATATATATGTATGTATGTATATATATACATACATACATACATACATATATATATATATATATATATATATATATATATATATATATATATAAACCTTTTAGACTAATGAAAAAATTATATATTCTGCAAATACAGAAAATTTCACATTTTTGAAAATGATTAACAAATTTATACAAATAAAAATATATAAATATATAATTTATTTTATATATAAATATATATATATATATATATATATATATATATATATATATATATATATATATATATATATATATATATATATATATATATATATATATATATATATATATATATATATATCTTAAGAAAAGAACACTTTCGAATAATCTCTGAAAAAAATTTAAAAAAAAATGTTTTTATAATTTTCATTTTAATTTTAAAGAACCATTCAATATTCTGAAATTAATCTAGTTAAATTAAATTAAAAAAACTCAATTCATGAGCCTATTGAAATTATATTTCCATATAATGAAATTGTTATTTAATTATATTATTATTAAAAATGTTTAGCTACGTCAATCAGTTTTGAATAAAATTGATATTTCAACTATAGTTCTATTTTTAAACTATAATTCTATATAATTTATTTTGTAAATAGTTGATTTTTTATTGTGACTAATTTGCTTTTACACAATTGAATCGCTCTCTAAATCTCATATTTTTTCACAAGTGTTGAAATATGTATTAAATTGTATTTTACAATACATACATACGTATATATATTTATACATGTATATATATATATATATATATATATATATATATATATATATATATATATATATATATATATATATATATATATATATATATATATATATATATATATATATATATATATATATATATATATATATATATATATACGTATGTAAATATATAGATTAATATAAAAAGTAGTTCCAAATAATCCTTGCGAAATTAATTTTGAAAAAACTTTTTCATAAGTTTAATTTAAATTTTAGATAAATTGATTTAAAATTTGAATATTAATCCAATTAAATGAAACTAAATAACTCAACTCATTAATCTATTAAAATAATATTTTCGTATAATAAAATTGTCAGTTAATTACATTATAATTAAAAATATTTAATTATGCTAATCGGTTCTTTATAAAATTGATATTATAAATTGTAGTTCTAGAACTAAATTATAGTTTTATATAATTTACATAGAGCCATCCAAATGTGACGCCTAGATTTTTGTTTTATTAAAAAGAAACATGTGTATAGGATGGTGAAGATAGTATAGAGAAACATATGTATAGTGTTCTTGTTTCTTTTTAATAAAACACAAATCTAGGCATCACATTTGGATGACACTATATTATTAATAATTCTAATCAATTGATTTCTTATTGTGGCTAATTTTCTTTTTTACAAATGATTCATTCTTTAATATCATATTTTTTACAAGTAGTTAAACATGTATTAAATTATATATATATATATATATATATATATATATATATATATATATATATATATATATATATATATATAACTTTCGAATAATCCTAGCAAAACTTATATTTTTAAAAAAGTTATTTTATAAATTTAAGTTTCTTTTTAGATAACATTTTAATATTCAAAATATAATTCAATTAAATGAAAATGACACAAATCAGTTTTTTTATAAAATTTATATTATAAACTATATTTCTATATAGTTCCAAATTTAAACTATACTTTTGTATAATTTATTTTATAAATAGTTATAGTCAGTTAATTTCGTATTGTGGCGAATTTTTTTACACAAATTAATCACTCTCTAATATTATATTTTTTACAAATGTTAAAAAATGTATTAAATTATATATATATATATATATATATATATATACACACACACACACACACACACACACACACACACATATATATATATATATATATATATATATATATATATATATATATATATATATATATATATATGTATGTATATATATACTCACTCTTTTTAGACTAATGAAAAAATTATATATTTTGCAAATATAGAAAATTTCACATTTTTAAAAATAATTAACAAATTTATACTCAAAAAATATATAAATATTTACATACTTATCACATATATATATATATAAATATATAAAACTTTCTCAACTGCATAAGCAGACATTGCAACTGATTTGCACTTTTAAATTTGGAAAGTAATAGTTGAAGTTATTAGCAAAACATGTTTTTATTTAATGACGAAGATTCGTTGTTAATAATAACTTTGTGTGTTTTTTTAGTTACTTATTTATAGACACATAAATTTCAAATTACGTAATAATTAAAGTTCATAAAATACCATATATTTCCTTAATAAAAATCATGTTTTTTTTTAATAACCGTGCATGATATTTCGTTGTCAACGACATTTAAACAAATCTCTATTAGCTTGAAACATTATATAATACGTCTGGTATGTTTGTAACACATTTTTACATTTTTCTCTTAATTTCATTAAATAATTCTATTGATGATTTGTTTCCAAACTATTTAACAATACGACCATATTGTTAATCTAGATATATATTCTTCTCCTTTATCAAATTCGTAAAGAACTACAGAACGATTGTGTCATTAGTGTCATCAAATACGAAATCTTATAAATAATACAAGACACATGCACACGTATGCCATTCACCACGACTAGTAGTACTCCTCGTTGCTTGTACATTGTGCGTTTATGCGTGCATATATAGTACAATGCGAGTGACGACGAGTTTTTCATACAAATTGTCGTCTCTTAATGTCCACTGCTTCGTCGAACGTGTCTAGAGTGTGTAAATGTGTGTGTGCGTGTGTGAGTTTTCGAAAGAAATGATATGTTGGCCTCTGGCTCTTTTCGCAGACACACGTTTACTTTATTGAAAGGCTGTCCGCTTCCACTTTCATAACGATTCGTCGTTCATGTCTGGATTACTTTTTATGAAATCAATTTCGACTCTGTCAATAACTAAATATCTACAATACAAACATACACATTGACATACATACATACATATATATATATATATATATATATATATATATATATATAAATCTGTGACTGCTTCGAAATATCCATAATAAAGTTATATAAAGAACCGAATATAAAAAATATCATAACATTTATCACATTTCGAAAAAAATACGTAAATAGTGCCTAATTTTGATTTGCGCTTTTTAACATTTGCTGCTGTCCATCGATGATTGATGTAGGGCTATAAAGTGTATAAACTGACAGTCATTGATGACAATATACCTCTATGAATAAATTGACTGTCAGTCGGCAATGAGTAATGTAGGAGGATTCAGAATAATAACAATCACTTCGTTTTATTATTTCTGTTTCAAGTTTTAATCAAATTTATCAAAAAAAAATGTTTTGAATCAACCGATTTTTAATTAAGAAATGGAAATAAAATATGATTTGGAAAAATCATTTAAATATAATTAATGTAAATTTGATTTTTAATATTGTTTTTTATTATAAAAGATTTAATAACTGTTTACAAAAATCTTTCAAGATAATTTTAAGGTCATCCAAATGTCACGCCTAGATTTGTGTTTTATTAAAAAGAAATGTAAGAAACTATACACTTGTTTCTCTATACACCACCCTTTAATAAAACACAAATTTAAGAGTCACATTTGGATGATCCTATATATATTTAGTTAAAAAATGTAATTAGAAAATTTAATGATTAGTTATTATTATTTAAAAATGATTAATAATCGTTTTTTTGAGAAATCTTGTAGTTTTTCAATTTTTAATTTGTCTATTGGATTGGAAAATAATTAATTTTTTTCATTCGCTTAAAAAAAACTAAATTATTTATTTGCCAACTTAATAGAATATTAAACGAATAATTGCTAATTTACTTTATATCTTTAAAAAAATTATTTAGAACTAATATAAAAATACAAAATAAATAACGGAATAATTATAATCAGATTAAAAGTATGTTTGAATTGTCATGTACTTGTATTCAAAAATAGTCTCTGTATATTGTATACCATTAAATACTAATTTCTGAAAAAGAACCTTGCGTATGGACTTTCTATGCTAAACAGGTGTAAATATATTTACACAAAACAAATGTATACGTACTTGTATGTATTTCAGTGATAGCGTGTGAAATAAACTTCTATTATTCTTTGTTAAATAACATTGCGCGTGGATAATACTTAGGCTGATCACGATTTGAAAATAATTCGTGACTTTGTCATTCACCCTCACTAATAAGTAAATAAGGTTATGTTTAATATTAATGTTTTGAGTGACTTTCGCTACGATCGAAATTTTGAAGGAAATTCAATTGATAAATTTACATTTATAGTTATGATACTAAACACAATGTTTTTACTAATAACATTTTCAAAAATCTCAAATATTTGATTGACAAATAACTAGTAATTATGGTTTTCATTACTACAGATATTTAGTGTCATTGAGCCTTTCCACACTAGTCAGCATGCATACAGTATTCAAGCCCATTACCGCTCGCCTTATACCCTCTTATCACAAACTACCCCACCTAAAAAAAATAGTTTTCGGGTAAGAGCGTGTGAGACGAGTGGTAATGGGCCGTGAATATTGTACATATGTTGACTAATCTGCAAAGACCCAATGGGCCTTTCCACACTAGTCAACATGCATACAGTATTCACGGTCCATTATCACTCGTCTCACACGCTCTTACTCGAAAACTATTTTTTTTAGTTAGGAGAGTTTATTGATAAGAGGGTATGAGACGAGCGGTAATGGGCGTGAATACTGTATCCATGCTAACTAGTGTGGAAAGGCCCATTGAATGTATCTAATCTCACATTTTAAACTGTGAATTCGTTATGAAATTTGATATATGATAATTCAACCTTGATTTAAAAAGAAATTTTGAATGATTTGGTTAGAAATTGTTTGTTTGGTTTTGAGTTAATGATAAAAAATCAAAATGTCCATTATCGTCATATTGTGCTTTATTATTTCCACAAAGAAAATAAAGCAACGCAAGTTCATAAAAATAATATAGATATCAGATTCAATAGATAATGTATTTAATAGATTAAACGTTGAGGTGTTTTTTGATTTATTGGAAAATTAATAAATATTAATTAAAGAATTTGTAATAGAGTTTAGAATTTTAAATGTAATCATTTTGTATTTAATATGTTTTAAGGTTTAACACGTTTAAATGTAAAATAAAAATTGTTTATTTCATAAATGAATCACCATTTAAACCAAGCCCATGCAATCTGCGGCCTCTTTGACATTTTTGTGCGGCTTGTGGTACAGAATTGAATATTTAAAAAAATAAAAATAAAAGTAAAGTAAATTTAGATTATTTGTTTAGATATACAGTGTGTGTCTCAAATTTATTTCTATTAAAAAATATAACAAGTTTCATATAAAATACACCTTTTCTTACAAATATTTATATATCAATGTACAAGTGTTTAATAGTGATGTTTTAGTGAAATGTTTTTACCAAAGAAATGTTTTTTGTTAACTTTTTCTATAGGAAAATTACAAATCTCAAAATTAATACATTTGCATTTAATCATTGAAAATATCTCTAGACCTGCCACATTTAGGGAACATTATATATCTTGCTATTGGTAGAAAGTAATATAGCCCATTAAAATTTCACAAAACTTGTAATTGGATATTTTGTTTAAAAGATTTCACGGTTCTAATTTAAACATTCCACGATTTATTAATGTTCAGTAATTATATTATTTATTTATTATATGAATGTAAATATGTATACATAAATAGATAGATAGGTGGATAGATAAAGAGATAGGTGAATCGATAGAAATATGAATATAAATATTTTTTTACATCATTTTATCCTATTTCTTTCTATTAGCTCTCTTTTCTAAATTTTTTTCACTTATTTAAAAATTCTTGTAATGTTTTTATACACGATTTTTTTATAACTATTTATACAAGCAAACCTTAAATTATCTCTACACTTTAACATCGTTTAATTTTCAAGTTGAGAAAATAACTTTCAAATAATGTACAATATTTTTTTCTAACAACAATTATTTTTTTAATCATGTATCATAGTTATATATATATATATATATATATATATATATATATATATATATATATATGTATACAAATATATAAATTACACATTCGTGCTAGTCAAAATGACTAATTCATTTGGTAAAAATTTTACATCAACGGAATATATGCGTCCATCACCTACTTTCATTTATTTAAATTCGTACGAATTGACCTTAACTCTTGCATATTTTTTATTGGTAATCTTATTTTTTTAACATTTGTATAGTTTTTATTTGAGTATTAACACACATGTAAATAAATAAATATATATATATATCTGTATATATTTTAATCTTTTCAAAACGGATCTTATTTATCAATAATAATTTACACAATTCACACGCGAATAGAATATATATATATATATATATATATATATATATATATATATATATATATATAATAACACGCATATTTCAACTACAATTCGTTCTAACACCAACAAAATATTTGTAATAAAATAAAAAATGCTTCTATTTTATTACAAATTTTGTCTTCTAATTTCCTATGATGCATTTAAAATTTAAATCAATCATCCAAATGTGAGGTTAGGAAGTAATTTATCAATAAAATACAGTTTTTGAAAGAAAAAATCATGTTTATTGGTATCAATGTAAAGTAGAAATATGGGAATTATAAATGGAATACAAAGTCTGCCAAATTGCCTTTTCTACCATATCGGCAGACGTCCACTCTTTTGTCGAAATTTTGAAGCACGCTTTGTAATAAATGAGGCTGTATTTCAGTTATAGCTGCACGAATTTCATTTTTTAGTTCTTGAATCGTTGCTGGTTTGTCGACATAAACCTTATCGTTCAAGTAACCCCATAAGAATAATTCTAACGGTGTTAATTCACAATATCTAAACGACAAGTCACCATTACGAAAAATTGAACGTCCATTGAATTTGGTTGTGAGTAAATCGAATGGGCCTATTGGGCCTTTTCACACTAGTCAACATGCATACAGTATTCACACCCATTATCACTCGTCTCACATCCTCGTATCGCCAAAATTCCCCCGCCTAAAAAAATTAGTTTTCTGGAAAGAAGATACGAGACGAGTGGTAATGGCCGTGAATACTGTGTGAATGTTGACTAGTGTGAATAGGCCCATTCAAACTAGTCAACATTCATACAGTATTCACGGCCCATTACCACTCGTTTCACACCTTCTTTCCCGAAAACTAATTTTTTTAGGTGGAGGATTTTGGTGATAAGAGCGTGAGACGAGCGGTAATAGGCGTGAATACTGTATGAATGTTGACTAGTGTGATTAGGTCCATTGCCACACAAGTTGTATTGTTTTTGGCATCATCCTGTTGAAACCACTTGTCACTTATATCAATATTTTCAAGTTCCAGCCACAAAAAATCTGTTATCATGTTTTGGTAACGCACCGAATGGATCTATTCACACTAGTCAACATTTATACAGTATTCACGGCACATTATCACTCGTCTCACACGCTCTTACCAGAAAAATATTTTTTTTAGATGGGTGATTTTGGTGATAGAGGATGTGAGACAAGCGGTAATGGGCGTGAATACTGTATGAATGTTGACTAGTGTGAATAGGCCCAATTAACTGTAACACAAGCACCATACTCATTTTCAAAAAATTATGTACCAATGATGCCTCTAGCCCATTAACCATTTTGAGGATATAATTGTTGTTCAACAATGGCTTTTGGATTTTCACTCCCTCATATTGGCCAATTTTGTTTGTTTACATAACCACTTAATTAAAAATGCGATTCATCAATGAAGATGATTTTGTTAAAAAAAATTCAGCATTTTCTACTTTTTTTCTTGGTATCAAATAACAAACATAGTCAGTTGGCTTCCATTCTTGTATTAGCTAGACTTTATATGCATGAAGATGCACATATTTTCGTAAAATGTTATGCATGCTTCTTGTTACCTTTAATTGCTGTGAATGTCGACGAATCGATGTTTGAGGGTCTTTTTCAACACTTTCACGCTGAATGACCACTATGAGTATATGTTTTTGATCTGTGGTCTCGAACAGTACCAAATTGTTCAAATTTTACAATTAGATTCACGAACAGTAGACTTCGAGGCACTTAATTATGAGGAAAAAATGTATGAATTTTATGTATTAACGTTGTAAAAATTTCAACATATTTATAGTTAATTTTCATTATTAAAAAGCGTTGTTCAAGTGTGTAGCGGTCATAAGATTTTCTATGTTTTTAATAAACAAATGTTAAATAATGACAGTTCAATATTTGACATTTCATCAAATAATAAACAACTTACTTCCTAACTTCAAATTTGTATACCTTATATATATATATATATATATATATATATATATATATATGTGTGTGTGTGTGTGTGTGTATGTATGTATGTATGTACATAAATAGTGAAAAACCTTTTCAATCGTCTTTTTTGAAATAAAATAGAAAGCGTACCTACACAAAGGGTCGAGTTATGGCGATGTGCCCTGCCGCATTGCAGTTACACGGAACTTCGTTTTATGTCACAGGCTATTATTTTTTACGTTAATCCTGTAACAAATAAGAAATAACATTGTGTAAATCGCCAGAAATATCAACGATAATAATGAAACTTACTGAACACGGACGTGGATTATTATCCGTCCTTTACGATAATTATCTGTTGGAGGGAAAGGAATGTCAATGTTTATACGATTTTTTTTGATATTTGTGTCGGATAGTGGATGGTAAATTTCTGAAATTATCAATATTTATCAATACTTATTTTATTATATATATGTGTTGTTGGATGATTGGGATTTATTAACATTGAGAAAATTGTGGAATGGAAATCATTATACATATATAAATAAAGTATATACACATATGTATCAATCTTCTTTAACATTGTGTTTCGTTTCGATCAACTGCAGATATAAGAAAACTTTCATTTGAAAAGTTTTTCGATCCGGTGTTCAAGTCGAGAATAACAATGGACAATAGAAAGCGAATAGTCTGCAAGATATTGTTCTTATGTGTTATATTCGATGATTCAATACAACTCAATTACTTCGTTATCACAAACAAACGTATCTGTACACAAAAGATGTACGAAACGATACCGATCATCGTCATTATCATTATTATTATTTTAAACTTTTTTTTCTTTGGTCTCGTCATTCGAAGCTATTGTTTAAATCGATTCGTTTTAACAGATACTCTGATTAACTATCAATGTAGGTCAATCACTCACTCACTCTTTTTTTAAACTCTGTAATTTCGATTTTATTCGACAGGAAGTTTATCGTAAAATCGTAATAAATTTGTTCGTACGTTAACGTTTCTTTTTATTTTATTTAAAAGTGTTTAAACAGTTTCACTCAAAATATGCATGTTTTATTTTATATAGATTTATATTTGTTTGACTTTCTTATACGAATTAATTGAATATTTCGTTTAATCTCATTGTATAATCAGTATTAAAATCAGGGTTTTTTTTGCTTTTGATTAAAACATTTTACTTTTATTCGATTTCATAAAATAAATAAATTATCTTAACATTTTCTTTTACAAATAATGATTAATTTTTGATATCTTTAATAGTTTAAATCGATTAAATAGATGAATAAAATTTAAAATATTCAGTCTATAGTTTAAATTAGGCCCGTGTAATTTGCGGCCCATTATACAGAATTGAATATTTGAAAAAAATAAATTTAGGTATACAATATTTGTCTCAAATTTATTTTTATTAAAAAATACAACGTCTCTCTCAACAAACTGCACATAAAATACACCATTTCTTATACAAATATCCAAATGTTTAATGATGACGTTTTTGTGTAATGTTTACACCAAAGAAGTGTTTTTTGTTAACTTTTTCTATAGGAAAATTATAAATATCAAAGTTGACGCATTTGCGTTTGATTATTGAAAATATCTCTCCACCCATCACAACTAGGGAATACTATATTTCCTGTCTTTGATAGAAAGTAGTGTGGCCCTTTAATATTTTACAAAATTTGTAATTGGTCCTCTTGTTTAAAATGTTGCACAGGCCTGATTAAAACATTCCATGATTTATTAATGTTGAGTAGTTATTTTATTTATTTATTGTATATTCTTTATTTTATGAATGTAAATATTTATACATAAATAGATAGATGAATGGATAGAAATATTGTATATAAACAATTTTTTATATTATTTTATCTTATTTCTTACGTCTCCTTTTCCAAACTTTCTTTTTTTGTGTAAAACTTTTGAAATATTAATAATTATTCATTTAAAAGCAGTTCAATTATAAAAACAATCTTGTTCTTGATTATATTAATGAACTTTTTTAATTAATTTCACTTTTTGTTTAAAGAAGATAAATTTAAAAGTTGCTAGTGTCTAATACAAAAATGAAAGTCTTAAAGAGAGTAAAAAATGTTTTTATAAATCTTAATAATAAATTTAGATATCATTATTTAGGTTCAATAAATCATAATTAAATCATTTGATTGATATTTGAAATGTTTAACCTGTTTTTTAATTGATTAATTTTTTTATTTTTATGTTATAAAAATAAATATTTTAATTTGAACTCTTCAACTTTTTCAATTTTCAATTTTAAAAGGTACAAGTTTATTGAATGGTTTGTGTTTCATAAAAGACCAAAATTCTTACAAGGATTTAAAAAAATATAAATAAAAATAATAAACTTAGATACAATTGTTTATAATGAAAATCATTTAATTTTATAATTAATACATTTTGAAAATTTTAACCTCTAACTTATGCTAAATAGATGTAGTAATTTTAAGACTTTTTTTAAAAAAGTTCAGTAATAAATGCATTTTATTAATAAGTAAGTTTTAGAGCTTTTAGTTTTTTTTCATTGTTTACTTAAAAAATATAAAAACAATATTGGTTATTTGTTGTTTTGGAACTGTGGCTGATTCATTTGTGTTAAACAATATTGATGTTTGTTGACATAGAATTAACAGCTTTAAAGGGAGTTGAAAATACTGTTTTTTATCAGTGATAAGGAATTTAAATACATTTTTTCTTCATTAAACATTTTTTTAATAGCAAAAACGCTCTGACAATAATGTCATTGCCATCGAAATGCGCATCAGTCGATTATTATAAACAAAAAAATGAATAAGTGATTATTGAACACTTGATAACATATTGTGGTGTTGGGAGTGACAATTCATTTATATAGGGCCATCCAAATGTGACGCCTAGATTTGTGTTTTATGAAAAAGAAACATGTGTATAGTTTATTTTGTATAAAACATAAACTAGGCGTCATATTTGGATGACCATATATTAAATTTAGATATAATTCTTTAGTAGGAAAAATATATATCGAGAATTTATTTTTTTAGTCCATACAAATTCAAATTGTTGAAACTTTTTAATTGATTAGACATTAATTGAAGAATATATCTATACTAGAGTTGGTTAAAAAAAGTAATTACATTATATCTATAAAGTGTTTTTTAAAAAGTGTCGCGTTTTTCACATAATAATTATTTCCCTAATACAATCATCTCATAACTACTCTCTAGATTTACGTAACACTTTCTCGAAAATATTCAGGTGTCATCATGCGTTAAAATAACTCGTCGGGTTAAGTCCGTCGAGCGTATAAAATAAAAATTTATTTCTGTACGAAAGCGAAATGCGGGGACTGCAAAACGTATACCCGTACGTTTCTTACTTGACAATTTTATTTCGATGATAACTATCTTTTCGGTCCATTCAAAAAAAAGTTTTTCATATAATTGTACGTTTTTTTCCCTTCCTTTTTAAACGTCGGACTGGTGTCTCTTTGTCCGTCGTGTTTGTACGGCTAATGAATATAACAGATATTCGAGTAGTTATTCGAATGAATATTCATTTCTTATTGTCGACGTTTTTTTTCATACAAATGACCTTATCTCGTTTATTATTCCAAGTCTTTTTTTTTGTTCGACGATGTTTGTATAAAGAAACATCGTTCTTGTCACGATAATAAAAATTTAAAAGTATTTTTAGTTAACATTGTTCAAATATTGATTTAAGCACTCTGTTTTTATTATAGATAATTTTGCAACATATCTGAATCATTAAAACTTTAACTTTTATTATTATTCATCAGTTCTTTCTTCACTTTTTTCGCCCTTGAAATTCTTTTAGCGAGATTTCACTATTACATGACTTTCAATGATTAATTATGTTTCATATCTCTCGTTTCATCCAACAAACACTTTTCTATAAACACTGTTCATATTTAAGAAATTGTCTTATATTTTTATTGAAATCTAAATTAATTCATCAATCCAAGAATTCACTTTTAAATGAAAAAATATGTGATCATTCAAATGTAACGCCTAGATTTGGGTTTTATTTTTCTAACAAAAACAAACTACACATATGTTTCCTTATAAACCTCTCTCTATACACATGATTATTTTTAATAAAACAAATCTAGGCGTCACATTTGGATGACCTTATATAAATATTATTTGAAATTGAAATCGACTTTACTTTTTCTAAAAAGTAATAAAATATAATTTTAAAAAAATATATTTTTTTAAATAATTTTTTTAAAGATCAGACTATTTTTAAACCTATTATAAAATTTTTGTTTATGGTAGAAAATATCTTCATATGGTAGAATTTGATAGGTAATTATTGAACCTTTTAATAAAATATTTTGATATTATGACAGTTTTTTATGACAATTTAAATAAATAAAATTGGTTTATTTGATAATTTCAGTTATATATGTTAAAATGTTAACTCCTATAATAATCAAATTATTGAAATAATAACCAAATTTAATTTTGAAACCAGAAAACAGAATTAACAATTGTTTAAAAATCAGGATTTATACAAATATTCTCATATAACAATCATCTCTTCTTACCAATAGATACGACACAAGTTCATTTTTTATTTAAACAATTTGAAATAATAGATTGCGTTCGATATTTTTTTCATCTAAGAAATCGACGAAAATGTGTTCGATTTATTTCCCCAAAACAGAGACTATCACTTTTTCTGTCAAGCACTAGATTTTTTAAAAATGTGATAATTTGAAGTGATGTTTCTACATACTGTCTATTTTATTCCCCAAGATATAATTGTGTATTTGTGTTTAATCTAATATTGGAGTTTTGATGAAGAACAGAACGATTTGGAAATTATTTATGTATTATTAATTTCGGTATTTATTGGTTTTTTATAAAGTGCTTATGATAATTTAGAGATAGCAAGTATCAAATTAAAAGTTCAAAATTAATGATAGGTAATAAAAACATATAATTAAATTGTTTTGAAATAAAATCAGTATTTTTAACTTTTATAGTTTTTATTTTGATATTTTAATATTAATATAATCAGTTTTATATTAACAAAAATAATCTTAAATTTTTTATCATTAATAAATCTATATTAAAGTATATTATTTTTTAAATTTATCTGATAAAAAGTTTAAACATTTTTGAATCATATACATATATGTACACATTTGTATGCATAAACCACAAACACACACACATTTATATATATATATATATATATATATATATATAAATGAGTGTGTGTATGTATGTATATACTAGTATATACATATGATGAAATATTGTCGACCAAATGGAAATTAAAACGTCAATTCCATTTATATAATACGATATCTACAAGTACTCGTATTAAAAATTCAAGAAGTGAAAGTGAAATTCTACCAGTTTAACATGTAAACAAATGTGGTTAGCAAAAACGAATACAGTTATTCTATACAGCAATAGATATTTAGCATTCGAGCTGGTCTACTAAATATATTTATAAGTATTAGCTCATCAATATCCTATTATTTAGCAGATTAATTATTATTGAGATTATTCGAAAATAATCGGTTTGAATTTATGTATATCCATATATTTGTATATGAATGAACTATGAAAATTATTTTCATAATATTTTATTTGTTAAAAAATATATGATTAAAAAATATTTATTCCTACATAAAAATAATAAACACTGACCTGAATTTTCTGTTTCATTAAAAAATTGTATAAATAGGAAATAAATATTTTCTTTCACAAAATAATTTATAGAAATTGTTAAGTGTTGATAAATGTTTATGGAATGACATTTAAATATTATTCATTTACAAATGTTATTACATGAAGGTCAAATAATTACGCAGAAAAATATGTATGTTAATAAAATCAGTTGTAATCGTTTAAGTCTATGAAAAATATATAAAGATGTAAGAATAAAACTTAGATTGTGTAAAAAAATTGTCCAGTTTACAAATAGTCATCTTGTTTATAATTTTTAAAACAAGCACAAAAACATAAAAGTAAAAACGACCGATTTAACTTTAATTTTTATGAATTTTTTAATCAATAAATTTCATATTGAAAAAAATTATACAAAAAACTCTCATAAAACATGTTACAAAGTTCGTACATGTTTGATAAAAAACATATTCTCTGTTTGTGACACAGTTTTCTGTTCATTATTATATTTTTTATATATCGATTCTCGTTCATATAAAAAAATAATAAACGAAGGGTTCGACTTTTCAGACCGCTGACTAAGAAATAATAAAATAGTCACGTATTCGTACACATCAGTTATTTTATATTTTCATATACTCTGAAATTAGGTAAAATAAAATTCTATTGCGAAGTCGAGAAAACGTGAGGAACGTACAATTGAATTATCAAATAGTCAGCAAGATTTTCTTACCTAATAATAAATTTCCAAAAGTAGTTTCACACACACACACACATGTATGAATATAACTAAATACATTTTAAATCAATTACTATTTTAATTAGTAAATTAACAACATTTAAAATAGAATTTAATGCCTAGATAGTTATTTTCTATTTTACTCTCGTGTTCATTATTAAATCCGACTGACAAATAAAACAAATTACATGCTTCGAGCATCCATTACATGGTTGAAAAAAATAAATGTTGATAATAAATAGTACCTCAGTGGGTGTTTCACTGTTGGTCATGCTGAGAACATTTAAATAATTACAAAAATGTTTGATAAGGCTGATGTACATTGATTTAATTTGAATTAAAAATATAAGATCCAAATTTAATGTACACAAATGCACACACGCGAGGGATGTTTGTTACATGACAAATTGTAGTCGATAAATCTTAGAAAATACCAGACATTTAAAAAAATTAAAATAGTGTCTTATATATATATATATATATATATATATATTTATTGGGTTAGGAGAAAGTATTTTTACTATTTAATGATAGATTGAGGTTTGGTTGATTTTGACAGCGCGCCATTTTGTGACATTTAGTGTTATATATTGTTTGAAATGTGACATTTCATAAAACATTTTAAAATAGATTTAAACGAAATCAGTACATTCAGTCAAAAGTTATTAATATTGAAGATGAGTGAAAATAAAGACAATTTTTGACATATTTCACTTTTTTATTATAAAACAGTGAAAAACGTTGCACAAGTCCATAAAATATTATCATTTTTATTAAAACGATACTCTGACTAGACAAACAACAATCAATTACTTTCATTGATTTCGAAATGGAAATTTTTAAATGAAAGATGCATCTCGTTCTGATCGGCCTATTGTGGAAAATGTCGATTGAATTTTGCAAAAAAATGTAACATAGCTATGGAGCTAAAAATAGATCATGAAACCGTTTTGAATCATTTGGGTAAAGCTGAATAGACAAAGAATCTCGATGTTTGGATACTACATGATTTGCTGGTAAAAGTTTAATGGACCGAATTTCCATTTGTGAATCGCTGCTGAAATGAATCGAAATCGAAACTATTTTTGAAAAAGATAATAATAAGCGATAAAATGTGGATAATAATGTTCAAAAAACAAGCAAGATTAGGCACCACAAACGATTGCAAAACCCGGATTAAGGCCAAGGAAGATGATGTCGTGTGTGTCTGGTTAAATTGGAAGGGAGTCGTTTATTATCAGGTACTGCTACTAGGCAAAACGATTGATAGTGATCTCTACTATACACAATTAATAATTGTAGTCGATTAAAGCAATCAAATAAGGAAAAACGTCTAGAATTAGCAAACAGAAAGGGTATTGTTTTTCATCACGACATCTTCAGAAATTCAAAAATTGAGAGAGTTTGACTGAAAAGTTTTTCCTGACCTTGTACCATCAGATTGCGATTGTTTAGACCATTGCAGAACTCCCTTAATGGAGTCAACTTGATTTCAATAGAAACCTGCAAAAAATCACATGTCTGTTTTTTGGCCAGAAACTCCAGAAGTTCTACACCGATAGAATAATAGCTCGAACCAAAAATTGGCAGAAAGATTTAGATCAAAATGGCACATATTTGGTTTGATGTAAGGTTTATAAACAATTCAAGAAATATGTTTCAATTTCGATTTAATTAGTAAAAGGAATTTTTCCTTAACCTAACATTTAACCTAAATTTCGTAACGAAAAAAATAATCAATTGGAGTGAAAAAAAATCGAAAATTTTCCATATATTTGGAATCAATTTTGTGAAAGAAGTCCATATGATTAATAAATATATACATTAGATTTTCCAGTAAGAATGTCAGAACTTTAACAGTTGGGTGGCAGCTATTTTTGAATTTTTTTTAAGCTCATTTTGACATTCCAACTTAGTATAGTTTGGCGAATTATCGTCAAATGTTTAACACTTTAACAATGCTTCAAAATTATAGAAACTTCAATAAACTTATTGAAACAAAAGTTTAATGACTCCATTATTTCACGAAATGGACACATAAATCGACTACCAAAATCATCTGATCTAACTTCATTGGATTATTTTTTGTAATGTTATGTGAAATTATTATTGCGGAAATTTTATTATTTACATTTACATACACATTTAAATATATTTAGAGTTTTTCAATAATAATGTAAGAACTTTGACATTTTTCAATAATAATGTAAGACTTTGTTTAAATTTTTTTATACTCATTTTAACAATTCAACTCAGTATAGTTTAACAAATTTTCATGGAACGTTTAGTACTTCAACAACCCTTAGAAATTCTAAAAACTTCAATAGACTTATTGAAACTAATTTAATGAGTCCATTATTTTACGAAATGGACCCATCAATTGGCCACCAAGATCATGTGATTTAACTCGATTAGATTATTTTATGTGAAATTATTGATTTATGCTGATAAACAACAAATAACAGAAGCATTAAAAATAAACATTGAACGTGTAATTCATGAAATTGGACCACAATTATGTGAAAGATTGACAGAAAATTGGACTAAACGAATGCACTATGTCAAATAAAGTCTTGGTAGTTATATGAGTGAAATTGTGTTCCATCATTAATGCCATAAAATATGTTTTAAAATAAATAATTAATCAAACATTTGTTTTATTTCTATTTAATTTTTATTTATTGAAAAAATGAATAATGAATATTTTTATTTTATTTACTGAAAATATGAAATTTAAAACGAAAATTAACCGAGGTATTAGTAAATTTTCGTACAGATTTACCTTCTCACATTTTATATGAAATAAAAACAATCGTTAAAATATCTCAGTCAAATACTTAATTGGAATATTAATATAATTTATTTTAGAATTGCTCAATTCTCATAATACATACAATTTAATTTCTATCTTGATGATTATACCACATACAATAAATCACACGAGCATTCATACAAAAAGAAAGTTTAATAAATAAATTGGGATAGATTAAATTTCAAGTTCAATTTGTAAGGTCAATAAAATATATTATTTTCATTAATAAACCAACTGAGAATAATTCAAAGAGTTTTTAGAGAGTTTTATATAACTGGAAACTTTTTATAGGTTTCCATTATCTGAAATTAGATATTTTTTAAGCGTGATAGAACTTTAAATTGAATCTCTATCAAAAGTTCTATCTAACCTAAAAACACATATACACCTTTATACATGTTTTTGTATGTGTGTTATGTATATATAAAGTTATGATAAGGGTGTTTTAGGTTAGATAGAACTTTCGATAAGAATTCAATTTAAAGTTCCATCACGCTTAAAAAAACACCTATATAACTATTATATTTATTTTATATAGACTATTAAGGGAAATATAAACGAGGAAATAGAATAAATAAATCAATAATAAAAAATTGAATAAATTACTATTCTCATTTTACATTTTTTATTTTGAAAACCATGTTATTAAAGCTTTTACTATACAAAGATATTTGAGAATTTTTTTACATATATATATATATATATATGTTTATATATTTAGAAATATATATCTAGTTCTAGTATCGAATATCATAAGAACTACCAGTACTCTGTGTAAGAAAATATTGGTAAAATGTCACGGATATGTTTGCTGTTAAATTAAATATTTGATGTGTTGAAGCAGTGAAAGAAATATATACCTGTGTTTATATATATATATATATATATATATATATATATATATATATATATATATATATATATATAAGAAAAATGAACAAAGCTATGGTAGCCTTCAAACGAAAAAGAACATTCTAATAATTTATTACTTTAATGTATTTTAGTAAAAACTACTTACTAGTATTTGTAAAATAGTATCATAAATTATTCTTGTAAATAATATTTATATCTATGCACGATTTAAAGCAATAATTTAAAAATTATAAAATTAATCAAAAAATTTCATTTCCTTATTTTAAAAGTAAATAAAACCAATTTTAAAATAATATAACATTCTCTATGAATAGACTTTTGAATATTTAAAATAGTAAAAATATTTGTTTATCAAATTAAAGAATGTAGATTTCATTAAGAAATGTGTTATGTGTTTATATGGAAAAAAAATCTATTCATCACTGATATCTATTTGGTATTCATATAAAGTTTTCAAAACACATTCATAAATTAAACATAAGAATTAATGTTGTTCGTTACTGAACAATGAAGATGGATTTGATATATTAAATGGTACGAGGAGAAAAAAGTAACACAGACATTCATAAGACACAGTATGAGGTGAAAGTATAATAATTAAGATCGACACGCATTTTTCACATGTCGTGATAATTAAATATAGGTCTTCACAATCATCTGATAAATTTTTGATAATTAATCAACTTGGAACAGGTCAATGTTTTTGTTTGTTTCTCAGCATGTTTTTTTATAAAATATACTGAATAAATAATTTATGTACAATTTTACACTCTTCCTGGGTCTTTTTTTATATCTAAATTTCCAAAATGTGAGTCGTGTGTTTTGAAAGTGGTATTAGTCACTTTTATTCTATTTTGAGATAATAAATGTTTTGTATGTTAATGTGCATTAAAATATTTATGCTTGTTATGGAAAAAATATATTTATTATCTGTTACTTATATTTTTCTCAGTATAAATAATTTCACACCAACGTTAACAAATTGTCATTTTTCATTATTGTAAAGTGATTTAAGCTACTTTCAAAATAATAGTTTGTAAAAATTATGAACTTTTGTTGATTTTGTCCAATGTGTTTTACTGAAGTGATGATTTATAAGACAGTAATAATTTAGATAAATTAATAATATTAGTACAAATAATTTATACATGTTTCATATACAAGTTTATTCAAACAATTCTTTATTGCCATTAATAAAAGTATAAGGAAATTTTTGCTCATTTAACTTTGAATTTTTTTTAATAATTGTAAATTGGAGATATAGAAGAAAACAAATCCATTATATCTTTATATTTTGCTGTAGTAACAGAATGAGGATCTATATATAAAGAATCCATTTTTATTTGTGAATCATGTTTTGGTTTTCCTTTTTTGGTGATAAATCCAAAGTTAAAAATTCTGTATTTTCATTTAGACTAAGTTTATAAAATATTTTGTAAGAAATATCATGATCAAATCCTATCCATTGAATTTCTAACCAATTTATCTGTTTTTGATCAAAATTTTTTGTTCTTCTTGAAGTTACTTTTTGAAATCACTCGAATTTTTCTTTTTCTTCATATGTTCTTTCTTTTTCTTCGTATCATAGGTAATATTTCTATAAAATTGAATACCACCTAATATCCATGTTACTAATATAAAGATGATTTACTTGATTCACTGTCTGATAAAATTATACAAAAAAATAATTCCAATAAATGCTTATATATTATAAATACTCTAACACAAATTAATTTTTACCCTAACACCACAATGATTATAAAGTGTTCAATAATCACTTATTGTTTATAAATATGACACCATCATCGTGGTTTTTGTGTTAAAATTCATTTGTGTTAAAGTGATCAGCCATAATTCCAAAACAACAAATATATAAATACTTTATTAGATTACAATATATTTTATAAAACTACAATGTATTTCCTACTTTATAAAAAAAATTCTTTTTAATCCACTAATTATTATAGTTTTTTTATTCTGCTATCGACGAATGTAGACTAAAAATGTAGAGACAATTTTATATTCTTTTCGCGTTAAACAGGAAATTCACAAAGTATTAAAAAATGAACTATAAGTGGAAAAAATGTGTTCTAAATTCATTGCACTTGTAGCACTAGATCTACTGTAAAACATAATTTATGTATAAAAAAAATTGCAGTGACTTATACTATTTTAAAATAAATGTATTTACATTTCTGTCTAATAGTAAAATTTTTATTAACGAAATAGTAAGAATTTTGAAAGTGAAATAGTTAAAAATAAAAAAATCATACATTTTTGTAATCATAAAAAGTAACTTATGTCACTTGCAAAATAAACATCTGATATATACATGTGTATGAATTAAATTACAAAAAAATATATTTTAAAAAAAATCAACATTTTTGTTTTAAAAAATATCAAATGTTCAATGACTTCAATTAAAAACTATTAATAAAAACAATCAAGGAAATATTGTATAACTGTAAATCTTCCAACCATAATTACTATTTTGAATAATTATCCAAACGTAAGATGTTCGTGTGGATGTCACTTTCAAGCCCACAATAATAATAATAATAATATAAAAAAAACGTACTATTAAAAGATCATCGACCTTCGCTGTCGAGCTGTGTATAATAATTCCGTATAGATTTTTGTCATATGTCACGTTGCAATTCACCGAAAGTATTTTCACTGTTTTTTCAAACTGATCATTAATCATAATTAAGTGAGAATACTGTCAATTTCTTATCATCGGCGATTATTTTAGAGGAAACAGAAAAAAATGTCATCAAAGACGGTGACAACGTTTCATAATTATCTGGTTAACTTGTCTTCGGTTCTGAAGGAAAAGTAGAGTTAGTCAATTTTAATATCGCTGTATATGTGAACGTTATTAATAAATTTTATTAAAATAATCTTGATAAGAAAATTCCAATTAAAATTTATTTATCTGCGTTAGTTATTTAATATAAATAAATCACTATTTCAAACATACATATTTTATTAAATTCCTTGAAAAATTTCGATATAATTTTTAATTATAAATTTTCAAGTCTCATTTGAAAATTCAAGAAGTAATAAATTATATATTGTTATTTTAATAAGAAATATTTCCAGATTTTCATTATCTCAAATAAAATATTTGATAATTAGAACATTTTTTTAAATATTAATTTAAATTATTATATATATATATAAAAGTGAAAAAATTCTATTATAAATTTTTAACAAAATATTTTATTCTTTTTGTATTTTTTACAATTTATCGAATAAAAGCAGCTAAAGAATTTTTAATAAAGAACAGTCGATTTTTTTAATTAAATTCCTGTAGATTTAATGTTTAATTAACATAATGATGAACTCGTAAACATTTCATTTTTTTTGTCACATCAAACGAATGTTTCGAATTTCAAACGTCGAATAATAAAAATGTTTAATTGAAATTCGAATCTATGTTCGAACTGATTTATCCTTATTAAATTTTGACTGGAATTAATAGCACAGAGTCGTAATAAACGTGCGGATATTTATTATTAGTATATAAATCAAAACGAAAATAATTAAAAAAGTTGTTTAGTTTCGATTTGATTATTATTTTAAAAAAGAAAATTTTTTTTTTAATAAAATCAGTAGTTGTATTTGAAAATGTGTTACCTTTAGTTTAATAGTTTAACCATAAAACTTTTTTTAATCTAAATAAATATATATATTAAGAATTATTATATTTTATAAAACCTAAATTATATCACGAAATATTAATATTTAACCTCTTATTAAGAAGTAAAATATTTTTAGATTAGAATATTTGTTATGTATTTTAATAACATTTAAAAAAATATATTCTACATATATATTTATATATATATATATATATATATATAAATATATATATGTGTATGTGTGTATAAGATCACCGTAAATATTTTGATCACCGTTGAAAATTTCCTTTTCAATGTCGTTATGCTATTGCTTGATAAATTATTCGTCTTCCTGTCAATTAACTTACAAACAATATGTGAAATGTAAACTGTTTGTTTAATCAAAAATTGCCAATGAAAAAAGCAATCAATATTAATTGAGTACACGGAGATGACATTGAAAATGTGTACGCATCAACTCACAAAGGTTAAATATGTAAACAAGCGAAAATATATTTCCGTTGTCTTTTATAAAAGATTATAAAACGTACATAGAGGGTTAAAAATTGTTTGTCTCGAAACAATAAAAAATATGAATATTTTTTACTCTTCATAACATTAATTTTCATTTTGTTGACTCATATGTCAAGTCAAAGGTTAATAAAAGCAAAATTCAATTATTCATTTAGTTTTGAAAAAAAAATTCTGTTTTTTGATTAAAATTACTAGTCCTCGATTTGTATGTAGATCTGGTAGTAACATATTTTCATTTAAAAATTAAAATCTGTTTGTTCTAGTGACATTTATAAACAAAAAATGATAATCAAATAAAATTTATGTACTGAAAAATGTTCGATTGTGCTTTTTTGAAAAATCTGTGTAATTTATGTGACAATATTTGTATACTCGACTCTATATACATTATTAAAAATAAATCTAACTGCTGATTCATAAACAATACAAAATATTGATTTATATGAATGAAACGTGGTATGTAAGTGGATACCATAATCACCATCTTTATAATAATCACTAAACAGTATAATAAATCATATGGCGAATGCACAAAGTAATTGTAAGACGTTTGAAAAAGTGCAATTCACATTTCCCTGTACATAAGTGAACAGTTATTTCTGTCAAGGATATCGACTTTATATCGACGGCACACCTTATGTCGTGAATAATAATCTATGTCATTATACATATTTTCCATATGGCCATCCTTCTCCATACACACACACACATACACACATACGTACACTGTACAAAAATTTGTCTATTTTTAAATAGAAGGACAACTAGTTCAGGTAATAAATATATATATATATATATATATATATATATTTATATATAAAATAAACATATTAAATTTTTTCCCTGTAATATCACTAGAAAATATTTATGAAACAATAATCATTTGAATATTTACAAGAATTAAATATACGTGTATGTATGCACATTTTTATTGACTATCATTTTATTATTTCATATATAATCTATTCATATTTATACATCTGTTAAAGAAATGTGGAAGAACATTGTTCTCTCTATAAATTCTTGAAATTATTAATATCCTGTTTCTACAATTGTTCAATCAAATATTAGTTTAGAAAAATTCAAAATATGTATAGTGTTTTCTATCAAACACTACAGAAGTTTAAAAGGAAATAAAACAAACAGTATTTAATTATTTTTTTTTATTTTTAAGCATATTTTACCATCACAACTTTGCTTAACATAGTGTATTCATTTAATCCAAATTTTAGTCACTTTCATATAATTGTGGTCCAATTTCATGAATTACACGTCTAATATTTATTTTTAATACTTCTGTTGTTTGTGGTTTATCAGCATAAACCAATGATTTCACATAACCTCACAAAAAATAATCCAAATGAGTTAGATCACAGATCTTGGTGGTCAATTGATGAGTCCATTTCGTGAAATAATGGACTCATTAAACTAGTTTTAATAAGTCTATTGAAGTTTTTATGATATCTAAGGATTGTTGAAATACTAAATGTTCCATGATAATTTGCCAAACTGTACTGAATTAAAATGTCAAAATTAACTTAAAAAAATTAAACATTACTACCACCAGCTATATATTCTTATAAAAAATCCCATATATATGTTTTGATAAATATATATGACTGTATATGTGAATATATACAGATAAAGATATTTTATATTCAAATAATATAAATACTTGTCTTGTATTTTGTGCGTGAAAGTGAATTAGATATTTTTTAAAAAAATGTAATTTTTGGAGTAGTCAAAATATTATTGCAGTGAAACTTCTTTAGCAGCGTTGGGGTTAAATTTTTACATGCAACGGAAGTGACGTACCCACAGTGAGCGGAAATTCAACACAAAATAGTATACATACAGCATAGGATAGAGAGGTAGTGAGGCCCATCACGCATGCGCGCCGTGTTAACATCTGATAATTATTGCAAAGCGATGGGCCTCTTCATACTAGATGCATGCATACAGTATTCACGGCGTATTAGCGCTCATCTCACACCATGTTATTTTATATGTGGTATTTATAGACAAATTATCAATGTACCTGTCTTAGTTGACACGATGGTTAAACACCTTCCAAGGAACATTGATGATGACCATTGTATAAATGTTCATATCAAACGTAAAAAAATTCATCAATCAAGCTATCTGCATGGTATAGTTAATAAACGTATGATAAAAGCTTGGCTACAATTTTTGGTACCATCTCCACTTTATACAACATATAATTTTAAAATTGATAATTATTTCTTTAACGACGATCAAATTCATAACGAAATTCCTCAAGAAAATATCAGTGAACATATTCCTGTTGAAGATAGTCTCACTGCCCAACAACATACCCTATTGTGGAATGAGGAATAGTATTTACATATAGCACCTGGTGAATAAAATGTGTCTCAAAATTTGCTGTCTGATGAACATGCCAAGAAACTATCTTTTCCTTTAATTTATTAATACTCTATGGCAAAGAAGTTTCACTTCTGGCATGCGTACATAAGTACACACACCCTTTTTTGAATTGAAGTTTTAAAAGGAATTTTTAAAAAGAATGTATAATATTTTATCTCAGTTTCTCCACTTTTTGTTTTTTGATAAAAATCGAATTACATATCTTGATTAAAAGTGATTAAAAAGAGATATAGAAAATAAATTACTTGAATATCAATTCTATACTATTTTGTTTAATGAAATTTAATTATTTATTTCTTTTCTTTTTTAATAAATATAACGATTTATTTAAAAGCATGATAATAAATTCTGTATATAGAATATAATGGTATTCTCTGAGGAACGTAAGATAAGGTTCAATCTTTGTTTTACTCGAATTACTTAGACCAAATATGTAATTTCTTATTTCTCGAATTACATGAACTGAAAGCAACATTTCAACCATATATTGTAGAAGCATTCTATTTAGTTTGAAACGACAAAGTATCAAATAACAATCAACGTTTTATACATACATACATATATATATATATATATATATATATATATATATATATATATATATATATAAAATGTGTAGCTTTATGTATATGTATGTATATCTTCATCCATTTGATGTAAAATAAACTTTATCCATTAATGTAATTAGTCAAAGTAAAGCAATCCTTACTTATACAAACAATATTACTACTGTTGTTAGGGTTGCTCGTATTGCTTGCTTCACTAGCATGTTAGTTCGTACAAGTTGCAACATACAAGTTTCAGTATTGTTATGTCGAAACTTAGATACGTACCGCAAATAAATATGAATTAATGATGTTTATTACTCATTGGCGAGTGTCAAATTTTGTATAAATATTAATATACATTGCGTTTGTATTCTGTTCAACATGAAGATTAATAACATGGAAAATGCTTTGAACAAATCAAGTAATTGACGATATTCTTCTTTATCTTACATATGGCCATCCAAATGTGACGCCTAGATTTGTATTTTATTAAAAATAAACATGTGTATAGGGTTGTATATACATGTGTATATTTTTTTTGTTTCTTTTTAATAAAACACAAATCTAGGCGTCACATTTGGATGACCATATATATTATGTTTATGGGAAAAATCATAAAAATTAATATTATCTGTCTAGTCTATATAACAATGACAATATATCTGATTACGATTATAAATCTGGTGACAGATAAATTCCAATATTAGAATATTTGTTAATAGTAGGATTTTTAAGGATAATAGAAAATTTCAATAAATATATATATATAGTATTCTCTAAAAATTAGTTGAAATAAACACTTCTAAGTTTTTAAGTAACATAATGTTTAATAGCTCGGTTTTTCATCAGTGGCTTATATAATCATGATTTATAATTACATTACAAAGCGTTATTGTTTTTGAAAGGGTATTTTCTGAAATTCATATCACTCACGTAACTAAATAATAAACAGTATGTAATCATAGAAATTCACGCGTCAGAAGTTAGTTGAAACCAAACACTCCAACTATTCACATTGGTAACGGACGTATTTGTTTAGGTTTAATGAATTCTCGTCTATATTTTATAATGAAGTCGTAATGTTTAATTTTCAAAAACAGAATCATGCTGTTAGTAAAAAATAACTCCGATGCGAAAATTAGTTATAAAAAAATCGAAATTTGTGTGTAATTAGAAAGACTGAAAAATTATAGTGCGGTTACAAAAATATTCATATAAACTATATTTGGGGCGACAGAGTATTTATTACCAGCGATGATAGGTGAATAGTATGACAGTTCAAAATTAATATGAAAATTGTTGTAAGGGAAATTCGAGAACAACTTTATGAAGCAGGAATTTTCACGATGATAAATTTAGATGCCAGGTGTCTAGAAAAAAAATCGTTATTGACATTTGTTAATAAATTGAGAACATCAATTTTTCCTAAAAAAATATGTAAACAAACCATTGGATTTTGGAAACTAGTAATTTTTAATAACGAGAAATAATTTGAAATCGTCGATGTCAAAAAGTTTGGTGAACTAGCAATGATAAAGCTTATATTAATAAGTTCCTTCAACTAATTGAAAAACAAGGAGGAGGAAGTGTCATGATGTGAGTAGATTACATATTATTGATGATAAAATAAAAATGCAAATGTCCTGTAATATTTCATAAGAAAATTTACACCAATCTACTGAAACAATGGGATTGGATTGAGCTTTTATTTTTCAACAGGACAATGAGCCGAAGTATACGTCTAGAATAATTAAAAAAAAATTCACAAACAATGAAGTAGATATACTTGAATGACCATTGATGTCACTTGATTTTTATCCTATTGAATATTCGTGGGAGGAATTGGTCCATAGGGTCCTCAAATATTCGAGACACAACAGTATTCAATTTAAAGATAACATTTTTGAAACGTGGTCTACGAGGGTCGTTTGATAAGTATGGTAAATTTATTCACTGTTTGATTTAATTAAATTTTTCAATTTAACTTTTCGTACTTTTTTACCATACTTATCAAACGATCCTCATAGTTTATCTCTCAGTGCTTTACAAAAAACCTGGTATAATCAATTCTTAGAAGGTTTAATTCTGTTCTGTGAAACAAGGGCGATCATACAAAATAATAATCTGTTTTTAAAAAACCTGTTTTGATTTTTTACGTATTTTTTTTGTAATTTTCATTTCATTTTTGGCACTAGACCTAAAAATAGTTTTTGTATAATTTATGATTTGTTTGAATCATGATTGATAGTTCCTTATCATAATGACTATTTAATAAGCAGTTTTTCATTTGGAGATATTTTTTATTGTTATGTAATTTTTTCATTTCAACTAAATTTTGAAAAACACTATATATATATATATATATATATATATATATATATATATATATATATTAAGTTGGCAAGTATCTCCCTTCCGCTTTTTTTTTTTTTTTTTTTTTTATATAGCTGCGAAATTCAAAAGACCAGAAGGCGGAAGGGAGATATTTGCCAACCTAATATAAATATATATATATATATATATATATATATATATATATATATATATATATACAGGAATACTTTGCATAATCCGGCTAATCGGTTCCACTGATTATCTTAACTATTTGAAATCGGAGTAATCGAAACACTAACTAAATACAAAAAACGTTAATTGGTTCCAAACAAATTTTTTTCCTGTTTTTCAGTAAATAAAACGTGGGTAATATAATCAAATGTTTGTATGTATCAACAAGACATAATCAGGGGTTTATAGAATCATTTTAAATACATTTTAAATTCATTTTCAAATGGGTTATTAAAATTTAATTATCAAAAAATCGACTTTATTTTAGAATTGCAAATCGAAAACTAATAGAAAAAGAAAAAAATACAAAACTAGAACTGTGCATATACGATTTCGATTTTCTTTTTTATTATGTTTTCATAATAAAGGAAAAAAATTGACAATTTGTGTGTAAAAATAATTTTATGTATTAATTTCTTGAGATTTTTTCCAAGAAAAACTTTTTACTGCGATTTTTTTCAAATGAAAAATTTTTTTTTTGAAAATTTCAAACAGGACTATAGTGAAACTGTACTAATCGAAATTGGACTATGCAAGGTATTACTGTATATATATATATATTTATATATATATATATATATATATATATATATATATATATATATTTATATATTTATAAAATACTGTCAATACAAGTCCAGTAAAGATAGTTTATTATAGAGATTGAAAACATTTTTCGTTCATCATAGACATAAACGTTTGATCTATTCGTGTTTGTAAAGGAAAATGTTATTTTGTTAACGGATATAGGAAAATGTGTATATAGACGAAAATACAAATACAATTTACACAGGCAGATATGTTTTGAAGTATCCGAACATTTATATATATTATATACATACATGTACATATATATATATATATATATATATATTTATTTATATGTATGTATGTATGTATGTATTTAGTTTATTGAGAACCCCATTGCGACCGGATATTAATCCGAAAATGTTCTGCTATTAATTTACAAATACGAATTAATTAGTTACTCAGTCTACGTACAAATACATACATGAAAGTAAGTTGTCAGTTGTAGATTTTGTTTGAATTAATTATTTAAAGTATACAATTTACGAACGGGGTCGATATTTAGCACTCGAACAAATATAACAGTTATGTAAATAAAACGATTTTATGCTAATGAAATTTATATTTGATTATCCGTTCAAATTCCATATTTTTCCAAAAAAACAACTATTAAAATGTCACAAAATGAAAAAGATGTTATATCCTATCACCATAAAAACGATTATAGTTCATTGTTTATTATGCAAAATTATTGCTCCATTTTACATATTATATATATATATATATATATATATATATATATATATATATATATATATATAATATACATAATTAAGCCACAGATATTCCAGTAATTACCGTAATTTAGCAATGTATATTCTGGTATATTCCCTTTTAATGCTCAATTAAATTAAATAGATAATTAAAATAATAAATGAATTTAAATGTTTTGTTATAAAATTTCAAATGTACTTTTATCTGACTGTTTATCAAAAATTATACCTTCAGGTAAATATTCAGGACTGGATTCGTTTAGAATTTAAAACGTCCTTCATTATTCGACTTTCTAACTTTGTTTGTAAAAATTTTTAAACTGATTGGTCGTTATATAGGGTTTTCCAATAAACACTTCAGAAAATTAAATGGAAATGAAACAAAAAGTATTTATTTATTTATTATTTTTAACCATATTCTATGGCATTAATGATGGAATATAATTCAACTCATATGACCACCATGTCTTTGCTTAACACATTACGGTCCGCAATATTTCACACTAAACTTTATCTGGAGTCCAGCGAATTTCACAAAACAAATGTACAAAAATAACTTCTTTATAAAATCGATGTAATTCTTAAACCAATGAACATTTTGAAATGAAATTTTATATCTGCCTATAAAAGAGTTTGTTGCATAGATATATGTAAATATAATAGTGGTTTTCAATTTATAATGAGTGTAGTGACGTGATAAAGTACAAAAAAGAGATGCTTTATAATAAACATAGTTTATTAGAAAAAAACACTTTTAAGCGTAAAAATACATCTAGAAGGAATAAAAATATGATAAATTACGTAAATCATATATTCTATCTACAGAAGTTGTTAGAAAAAAATAAGAGAACCAATTTCGATTTTATTCCAAAAAAACAGAACTTTGCTAGGGATAGAGATTAGTTTATTTGAAATATCTGAAAAATTTTTTATGATTTTTATAATTTACCAATATTTTTAATATATAAACCACCATCTTTTGATAGAATTAGAAAAAATATAACTTGTATGTATATTTTTTTGAAGTCAAAAGTCCATACAATTAACCACGCGTTAACGCGTGAACGGACTTACAATAGTTCAATATGAAACATATATTTAGATGTGGCCGGGCAGTAATTTGTTAATATAGTGAATTCGTTTAGTCCAATTTTTAGTCACTCTTTCACATAATTCTGTTTCAATTTCATAAATTACACGTTTTATGTTCCTTTTTAATGAATCTCCTGTTTGTGGTTTATCAGTATAAACCAATAATTCCACATAACTTCACAAAAAATAATTCAATGGAGTTATTGTAAATCACACGCTCTTGGTGGTAAATTAATAGGTCCATTTCGTGAAATAATCGATTCATTAAACTTGTGTTTTAGTTAGTGTATTGAAGTGTTTACAATTTCTAAGCTTTGTTGAAGTGTTAAACGTTCCATGATAATTGACCAAACTATACTAAATTGAAATGTCGAAATGAGCTTGAAAAAAAATTTAAACATCAAAGTTTTGTCATTCTAATTGGAAAACCCTATAAATTCTCTTTCTTTATCTATCTCTCTTGAAAATAATCAAATTATATCGAATCAATTTATGTGTACCACACACTGTAAGGAAATTATTTTATTAATTGATTGTGTATGTCATGTGTAGAACAAACTCCTAACCTCAATATAAATTCACATAAAAAAAGAAAAATGATTTATGTTTGATTAAATAATGAGATGTCGAAATAAAGACATCTTGAGTAAAGTCAAATATTGATAAATAATATTTATTGCAGTCTAGGATTAATTTTTGAACTACTTGAATTGTTTATTCAAAAATTATTATTGTAAGGATGTACGATGATATAATAATATAATTAATCATTATTTACTATTACTGAAATTTTATTATTTATATTTACATATACATTTATATATATATATATATATATATATATATATATATATTTATAGGTTTTTTTAATAATAATATAAGAACTTTGACAGCTGGTGGCAGCTATGTTTAATTTTTTTATACTAATTTTGACATTTCAATTCAATATGGTTTAACAAATTATCCTAGAACGTTTAGTACTTCAACAACCCTTAGAAATCATAAAAACTTCAATAGACTTATTGAAACTATTTTAATGAGTCCATTATTTCACGAAATGGAGCCATCAATTGGCCTCCAAGATCATGTGATTTAACTCAATTAGATTATTTTATATGAGGTTATATGAAATAATTGATTTATGCTGATAAACCACAAACAACAGAAGTATTAAAAATAAATATTGAACATGTAATTCATGAAATTGGACCACAATTATATGAAAGAGTGACTAGAAATTGGACTAAACGAATGCACTAGGTCAAGCAATGTTGTGGTGGTTGTATGAGTAAAATTGTGTTCAGTCATTAATGCCATAGAATATGATTAAAAATAGGAAAAATAAAGACCTAATTAATGAAATATTTTTCGTTTTATCCTCATTAAATTTTCTGAAGCGCTTATTGGAAAACCCTATATATATATTTAAGTGTGTGTGTTTGTATAAGAAAGTGAACGTATTTGAAAATATCCTTTGTGAATAACATAAATAGAGTATTTTCAGTCACGCATAAAGCGACAAGTAATTATCGAAAACATTTATTTAGATTAACGTACAAATAATAAAGTTTCGTTAAGTTTTCGCCAACAAAGTTTCCGAAAACAAAGTTTATGCACTTACTATGTATGTACCATTACGAGAGAGAATATTCTATAACTTGTGTTCGGTACGCGGATCGGCGGGGCCCGAGACAAATATTTCATAAGAGCCATTAATTGAAAATCTGGAAATCTCATCTCATGAATTCCAACTATTTGTTGAGTTAAATTCCATGTGCTTCGTTGGCGGTTTCGTCGACTGCTCTCGTATAAAAACTTTTCAAATATACCACCGCCGTGAGAATTTACATTCGTTTTGCACTGTCGCAAAAATGTTTCGTTGTTATTTGATTAACACAATAAATTATACAAGTCGGAAGTTTGTTTCTAATATTTACTTTAAACGTCCCTGTAACAAAAAAGTATTTTAATTCGTTTTAATCTCGAGAATTAACCGAATCAATTATATGAATTTTTGTATTAGATGTACAATACGTCGGTACACGTGTAAATACGAATCGAACGAGAATTCCGAACAAGTTTTAAAATAAATACTAGTATTTGTTTGAATGTTTTAAATTGGTATTAGCGAATTTCAATTAGAAAACACAAATAGAACATCGAAGAGTGTTTATAAACTAATTATATAAAACCAAAGAGCAGACTAATAGGGTAAACAATAAAAGTAAACGAGTATATTTTCACACGAGCACGATTTACCACGAATCATTTCGATGCCTGTTTAATTTCTCGCAATTCTACACCAGAACTGTTATGCTATGCTTGTTTTTGTTAGTAATTGGTAAAATACCAATTAATTCGATATCTATTAAAATATCATATTTATTTTATTTTACTGTATAATTTCTATTATTTTTATCAATTTTTTTTCAAAAAAACAGTTTGCATTCGTTTTAATAGAATTTAAAAACTCTATTATATGAAATACATGAGTCGTTAAAATTGAAAGTGGAATAACTCCATTTTTGGAAAAAATGAGTTAATGAGAGTTTTAGGAACACATAGATGTCCTCTTTTTATATTTATAATAACACAGTCAAAGGTGTATAATGTAAATTTATCAAATGAAATTTTCTGTATAATTTTATCGCAAAAACGTTAAATTTTAAAAGTGGAATAATTCCATGTATTCATACTTTGAGATAAAAGTTTGCGTTTGAATTAAACGAAAAATCGACTTTGAAATATTTTTAGTTATATGATATAAACATTTATAAATAAACAATTATTGTTTATAAATTTTTCAAAAAAATTTCCAAAAAATTATAATTTCAAAATGCAATTTTTAAAACCTCTTGATTTCATCTTTTTTTATTAAATATATTTATTTTTAGTTATAATATAACTAAAAATAAATAGTTATAAAAATATTAGTTATATTATTACTAAAAATAAATATAATAATAAAAGATGAAATCAAGAGGTTTCAAAATTGCATTTTGAAATTATGATAATTTTTTTTTAATTTTACCAAAAATAATCATTGTAAATTGTTAGTACAAAGTAACTCCGAGGCGAAAATTAATTATAAAAAGAATCAAAATTTGTGAGTGATTATGAAAGACTGAAAAATTATAATGCGGTTACAAAAATATTCAAATAAACCATATTTGGGGTGACTTAGAGTTATTATTGTCAGCGATGATAGGTGAATAGTATGACAGTTCAAAATTAATCTGAAAATGGCTGTAAGGGAAATTCGAGAACAACTTTATGAAGCAGGTTAAATTTAGATGTCAGGTGGCTAGAAAAAAATCCTTATTGACATTTGTTAATAAAATAAGAACATCAGTTTTTGCTAAAAAAATATGTGAATAAACCATTGAACTTTGGAAACTAGTAATTTTTAATAACAAGAAATAATTTGAAATCGTCGACGTCAAAAAATTTGGCGAAGTAGCAATGATAATGCATACATTAATAAGTTCCTGCAACTAACTTTTTTTATTAAATATATTTATTTTTAGTTATAATATAATTAAAAATAAATATATTTAATAAAAAAATATGAAATCAAAAGTTTTAAAAAATTGCATTTTGAAATTGATATTTTTTTTGAAAATTTTTTGGCAATTTTTTTGGAAAATTTATAAATAAAAAATAATTGTTTATTTATAAATTTTTATATAACTAAAAATATTTCAAAGTCGATTTTTCGTTTAATTCAAACGCAAACCTTTATCTCAACGTATGAATACATGGACTTATTCTACTAAAAAAAACAAACTGGTCAATTTGTTAAAAAAGAAATTGGAATAACTATATTTGTAGCTAAAAAAATTGATTATTGTCGTTAACAATTTTATTAATTATTTTTACATAATAAAATTTAACAAGTTTATAGTTTTAAAAACATAACCTGAATTTAATAACATTTGCCAATATTTTTTATTCATTGAAACACAAACCTTTAAATATCCCAATATATGAATAGATGGAGTTATTCCACTTTCAATTTTAACGCTTCATATAATAAAGTTTTTATAGCGAGATTTAATTGTTAAAATTTACTCGTTTATTTTTATATTAAACACTGTTAATAAAATCCAAATAAATGTTTTAAATGGGGTGAGTCAGAGCAGTTATAAGAAATTAAAAGTCGTATTTTAAAATGTAAATGAATTCGAATGATCAATCCTTGTTTTAATTAACAATATATATTTTCAATGACGTACTAGTAATTTAAAATTTCATTAAAAACCGATTATTATTATATACAATATAATTAAATTTTTATGTTCATTTCACATTTATACAATCAATAATCATCAACAGTTTCAATAGTGATCGAACTTTTAAATAATCATAATATACTGAACACTGCTGTTCGATTTCGAAATATATTTTATCTTGGCACAAATAAGTTTCTATTTGTTCCAGACTCATAAATCTGATCTGCGTTTTTACATGAACAATGTGTTCTATTGTAGTAGTTCATCACGAAAAAAGTATTCTTTCAGTTGTCTTTTTCATGCACGAAAAATCAATATGTGTTAGATTAAAACTGAATATATATATATATATATATATACATATATGTATGTATGTATGTATATATGAATATAAACAGCAAGTTCGTTTCAATAGCAATTTATCGTCATGTAGACTTCTTTCACAAAAGTCATTCTTTTAAATAAACTGCTGCAGTCGAATATGCGGAAAAATTTCGATTTTTTCCATCCTGATTGATTTTCGTTTTGTATTCGAAATTTATGTTAAATATTAGGTTGGGAAAATAGTCCTTTTACGAAATAGAAACATATTTTTAAATTGTTTATAAATCTTTTATTAAACCAAATATGTGTCATTCTGATCTATGACTTTCTCATTTTTTGTGTAGAGCCATTATTCCATCCTAGGATTTCTTGTTAACAAATGAGACAAGTGATTTTTTCATAGGTCTATTAAAATCATATTTACTCTATTAAGAAAGTTCTGATGACTTGTTCATTTTTTGAGTAGAACCATTATTACATCGGTGTGTAATTTCTAGGGTTTCTGGTCAAAAAAACAGACAAGTGATTTTTGTAGGTGTCTATTAAAATCAAATTTACTCTATTAAGAAAGTTCTGATGACTTCTTCATTTTTTTAGTGGAACCATTATTCCTTTGGTGTGTAATTTCTAGGATTTCTGGTCAAAAAAACAGACAAGTTATTTTGCAGGTGTCTAATAAAATCAAATTTACTCTATTAAGAAAGTTCTGATGACTTCTTCATTTTTTTAGTGGAACCATTATTCCTTTGGTGTGTAATTTCTAGGGGTTCTGGTCAAAAAACAAGACAAGTGATTTTTGCAGGTGTGTATTAGAATCCAGTTTATTCCATTAAGAGAATTTTGCAATAAACGAAACAACGGTGATTTGATGGTACAAGGTCAGGACTATACGGTGGATGAATCAAAACTTCCCAGTCAAGTTTTATCAATTTTTGCCGAGTTTCCAAAAATGTGCATGGTCTGGCATTGTCATGATGGAAAACAACATCATTTTTTTCACTAAATCCGGATACTTTTCCTGAATTGATCGCTTCGGTTACATTAATTATTGATAATATAGATCATAATAAACGACTCTCTTCCAATCCAACCAGACACACAGTATATCATCTTCCTCAACCTCAATCTGTGTTTTGCAATCGTTTGTAGTACCTTATCTCATTTCAATTACAATTTTTTCGAACATTATCACCGTATATTATCCATTTTTAATCGCTTGTTATCAATTTTTTCAAAAATTGCTCGATTTAGTTCCATTTCAGAGCCGATTCGCAAATGGAAATTCGACCCATTAAATTTTTTACCATCGAATTGTGTAGCGCCCAAATATAGAGCTTCTTTCTGTATCCAGATTTACTCAAATGATTCAAAACGATTTACTGATCAATATTTAGCTCCTTAGCTATGTCCTAGTTATTTACATGTCGAAGTTATTTAATTTTTTACAAGATTTCAGTGAAATTTTTCACATTATTACATCTCGAAATCGATGAATTTGCTTTTATTTTTTTAAATATTCAATTCTGTGTCACGTCCCGCACAAAAATATCAGAGGGGCTGCTATTTACACGGCCCTGAATTAGAGTATCATCTCTATGACCATGATAATTTTTTTATAGGCTTGTGCAGTGTTTTTCCTTTTTTATAATAAAAAAGTAAAATGTTCTTGATTTTCACTCATTTTCAATTTTAGTAACTTTTTATGGAATGTACCAATTGGGTTTAAATCTATTTTAAATTGTTTCATGAAATGTCACCTTCCAAACGATATATATATTGTAACACTAATGTCAAATTTTTAACACTTGTTTATAGATATATATTTATCATTTCTTTATAAAAATATAGGATCATCCAAATTTTTATTTTGAATAAAACACAAATCTAGGCGTCACATTTGGATGACCCTATACTTTCAAAAATAAACAGACATTAAAAGATTCATAAAAAGAATCTTTTTCAAAAACTAACCTATTTTAGTTTTTTAAAAAAATTAACTAATATCATAGAGCTTTTGTATACGTTTTCAAAACAAAACTACAATAATAGCTTCTCAACACAAAGCTATATGGATGTAGTTTAAGTGCCAAAACCGGTCGTGGTAAAATACAATAGGTGCTTCGACAATAGTACTATAGTTTATTATAACAAAAACAATTACCACCAATTAATTCACATATATAATAATTGTATAAATTAATTATTCTCGAAGAATATACCATTTTTTATTACAATTTTTTATATATAAAATTTCCTCGCACATCCACATTTCCAGACAATATAATTGATATGTTATATACTTGTGTAATTGTCTTTGTAACAATGTTACTATTAAGAATTGTTCACCTTCAGAAAAACCGTTTTATTAATGAAAAATAAATACATAAAACCTTGCATTCAAACCATAAAAGTACCTATTTTATAACATAATATATGAATAAACGTACGCTCGTAAACATGTAAATTACCTTTGATAATAACCGTACATATAAATAATATTGCAGATATGCATATGAAACGTACAATTTTATAAATTATTCTCTTTTTTCAAATTAAACTCTTTTCACGTTTAATAAACATTGCCATTATTTATATAATTTTGTACATAAATATTGTATTTACATTATATCTCAATTATTTGAAAATGATGAGTTAATTTTATTTAATAATTTTGTATTTTTTTTAAAAAAAAGACAACATGATGACATGTGTATTTGTAACTTTTTTTTATTATTATTTGATAAGACGATTAAAGGGTATTATTTGTGAAGATATTTTTTTAAAATAAAATTTTTGATTAAAATAACTAAACTTTGATTAAAATTATCCTTATTTCAAATCTCTCCATGGTTGGGTTACTTAAGGTTTTTTAAGCGTGATAGAATTTTAAATTGAATTCCTATAGAAAGTTCTATCTATTCTAAAAAAACATCTTTAATATATATACACATATAACACTCATTCTGTTTTTTTAGGTTTGAAAGAACTTTCAATAGGGATTCAATTTAAAGTTCTATCATGCTTAAAAAACACCTATATTTTTATATTTCTCAAAGATCAGTTTCAATTAAAACATCATCAGATATGTAGATACTAAATTTTTGACAATATTTTTCTGAAAAGATGATTTGTAATACTATTTTTTATTACATATTATAATTGTATATAAATTTAGAAAATATTCCAGTTTTAATATCTGTTGAAAAAGGGTTGAAATTGTGAAAAAAAAACCATAATTGAACAATGGATAATATTGATTAATAATTGTAAGCAAGATTGTTTTTGGTTTATTTTAATTTCATATTCATTTTTCTATACTCTAATAGAATAACAGTTAAAATTAATTAAAAATAAACAAATAATTATTATGAAATATTTTAATTAAAAACAGATGTTTCATGAAACGAGTTGAAATTAATTAGATTGAAAAATATTATGATTTTATTTCTAATTTTCATTTTATATAAAGTTTTCAATTATATTGAAATATATATATATATATATGGAATACAAATCAAAATTTTTTATCTATCTTTCTGACAATGACTTTAAATCTGAAAATTTTGAGAAATACAAAATTAGCGATACAATAATAGACAACAGAATAATATTTAGCAATAATTGTTCATTTAATTTCATATTTATATATCTGTTATTGATTTAATTGTTATTAAAATATAGGATTTTCCAATAAAAGCTTCAAAATTTAGATGAAAATAAAAAAAAAGTATTTAATTAATTAGTTATTTCTGTTTTCTATTTCTAAGTATATTCTGTGGCATTAATGATGGAATAAAATTTCATTCTTATAACCACCACGACTTCATTTGACATAGTGTATTCGTTTAGTCCAATTTTTATTCATTCTTTCCCATAATTGTGGTCCAATTTCCTAAATTACACTTTCAATGTTTCTGTTGTTTATAGTTTATCAGCATAAGTCAATAATTTCATATAACCCAATGGAAAATAATCCAATGGAGTTAGATCACATGATTATGGTGGGTAATTAATGGGTTTTTTTCGTTAAATAGTGGAATTTTATTTCAATAAGTCTATTGAAGTTTTTTTCAATTTATAATGGCTGTTGAAGTGTTAAACGTTCCATAATAATTTACTAAATTATACTGTGTTGGAATGTCAAAAAAAAATTAAAAAAATAATAATTCAATAGAGTTAGATCACATCATCTTGATGACCAATTGATGGATCCATTTTGTGAAATAATGAACTCATTAAATTTTTAAAGTTTTTCAAATTTCTAAGTGTTGTTGAAGTATTAAACAATCCATAATAATTTGTCAATCTATATCGAGTTGAAATGTCAAAATGAGCTTAGAAAAATTCATACATGGCTGCTATCAGTTGTCAAAGATCTGACATTCTTATTGGAAAATCTTATACTTATAAATAAATTCAGTGAAAAGTAAATTATTATTGAATATCTTAATTTAAATGTGAGTTATTTTAGGCAGTAAGTCAAAAACAGCTACTCAAAAACAGTTAAATACTTTTCCAATTAAATTATATTTGGTTCTAACTTTGACAAAAAAATTATTAAATAATTAAAATTTGGTACTTTATTCTATTTACTTTTTTCTAAAAAAATATATTATCTTTAGTATTCAATTTTGATTCTATATTTATATATTTTAATATCTAATAAAAATATTTAATCTTTTTTTTTGTTTCAGGTAAATGATCACAAAGTTAATTTTTATTTCTACTCTATTGGTAAGAAACAATAATTTATATACAACTCTCTCATTTTATTTATATATATATATATATACTAATTATATCTAAAAAAACTATTATGTAAATCAAAAAACATAGAATCTAAACTAAGACTAGTAATTTTTTTGGACTTATTTTATAAAAACTTAAAAATCAGGTCTAAAATATATAGTTAAATAATATATTTCTTTGTGTATTTGAAAGATATATAATTTTTCTCATTTTTCTTTTATTAATATTTATTTTCTAAGAAAAAATTGCTGAAAAATCATTTTTTTTTTCAAAAATACATTTCATATAAACTGTTTTCTAGGTGATTGAATATTACATATTTTCAAAAAATCTAATTATGTGAATAAGTTACAAAAATCAAAAATATTTTCAATTAGTATTAATCAAGTTTTAAAAACTATTCAAAGTAAATCAATTTTATAAAGTCATCCAAATGTGACGCCTAGATTTGTGTTTTATTAAAAAGAAACTATACACATGTTTCTCTATACACATGTTTCTAAACATGTTTCTTTTTAATAAAACACAAATCTAAGTGTCACAATTGAATGACCATATATTTTTAAATGAAAATTAGAGATTTAAAATATTGATTTGCATTTAGTATTTGTGTATTTAAAAGAGTATAATTGGATTAACAATTTTTTAATTATCATCATTGAAATATTGTATTATTACTCTAATCGTAGGAAATTAGAAACATTATCTGTCACTTAACCCTTATACTGATACATATATGTACCACCAAAATTCAAATTGATTCATTGAGTTTTTTATTTCATACAATATTACTGTTATACATGTATACCATATTAAAATATACAGGAATATGTCCAGCTAATCGGTTCCACTGATTAGCCGGACTATTTGAAACCGAACTAATCGAAACACTAACTAAATACAAAAAACGTTAATTGGTTCCAAATAAATTTTTTCCCTGTTATCCAATAAATAAAACGAGGATAATATATTCCAATGTTTGTATGTATCAACAAAACAAAATTGGGGGTTTGTACATTCATTTTGAATACATTTTAAATTCATTTTCAAATGGGTTATTAAAATTTAATTATCCAAAAATCGACTTTATTCTAGAGTTGCGAATCGAAAACTAATAGAAAAAGAAAAAGACCACAAAACTAGAACTAATGTGCATATACGATTTCGGTTTTCTTTTTTATTATATTTTCGTAATTAAGGGGAAAACTTGAAAATTTGCGTATAAAAATAATTCCATGTATTAATTTTTTGTGATTTTTTTCAATAAAAACTAGTAGATTTTTTCGAGTGAAATTTTTTTTTATAAAACCGTACTAATCGAAGCTGAGATATGTGAGTTATTACTGTAGATGTTATATATGTATGTTTACCATGGCCACTAGCCTACATTATTACCTATAGCCAATATTTGATGTTCACTTGACAGTCTCGAACGAAACTACTGAAAAATCTGACTTTAACTCACATTTTCAAAATGACTAAAACGTTTGTTTAACATTTGTCTTAGATGATAATTTATATCATTCCATAAATTGATTGTTCGATACAATAAATAATTTATATTAAACTGTAAAAAATATTTAAAAAAAATCTATTAAAATAATTAAAATTTCTCATACGTGTTTTTTTTTTGAAAAAAATAATATTTTTTTATACCAAAAAAAATATATACAAGAATTGATGTACATTTGTTTGACCATTCGTGCGTGTACGTATGTATATATTTACATATTAAACATCACTTACATGCTTTATGGAACACAGTTTGATATTTAATTATTTATTTTTAGTTTCATACAATGTGTTTATTCAATCATCACAAAACGAACACCTTGTGTTTATAAACAGAGAATGTATTTGAAATTCAAATAAGTTTACAATGTTAATAAATAAAAAATATATAAATCAGTATGAGAATAAATTCGAAGTAAACATATGTCGCAAGTATTTTAACAGAGACATATCAAACGTGACTTGTATAAAATGATACTCGTTTGAGATACATCGGAATGTTTCTCTCGTACAGAAAATTAATATATCATTTCAATTACGGACAGTGTAATATAGGTATAAATGTATATACATGGAGAATCGAACTAAAATCGATCTAATACCAGTAATGCAATACCGCAATAATATTTTTTTTCGTCATCGTAGAATCGATTTCGTGCACCCGACAATTTTGCTCGTTTCAAAATGATAAAAGAATATTTGTAACAAAACTATATTTACGTAATACATTATTAAAACCACATAATTTTCACTCGGAATGTGACGTTTGGTTACTCAACAGAACTTGTCACGGACTATGGCGACCGCAAATTTGTTAACTGATACAATTTCGTTTTTCTGTTTCACCTTCACAGTGCTTGAAGGCGATACAGGGTCGATAACAATCAGTTATTTGTTTGTCAATCGATTTGTATTAATATAAGATCGTCCAAATGTGACGCCAGATTCGTATTTTATTAAAAAGAAATTAAACACACTTTTTTTTATAAAAAACACAAATCTATGCGTTACATTTGGATGTGTCTAAATTTGAGATTAGGTAGTAAATTAGTTATTATTTGATGAAATATCAAATATTGAACTGTCATTATTCAACATTGTTTTATTAAAAACTTGAGAAATTTTAGTGATGGGGAATTTTTGTGTCGTATGTTTGTTAATTGGTATCAAAAAAGCAGTCAATGCTGAATTTTTTTAACAAAAGTCACTGTTTAGTGTGGCTTATAGGCTGGAGGTATCATTGGTCCATACTTCTTTGAAAATAAGCTAAGTGTTCGTGTTACAGTTAATTCGGTGAATTACCAAAGAATGATAATAACTTTTTGTGGCCGGAACTTGAAGATATTAATATCAGTGACATGTTGTTTTATCAGGATGGTGCCACAAGCAATACAACTTGTGCGACAATCGATTTATTCACAACCAAATTCAATGGACGTTTAATTTCTTGTAATAGTGATGTTATTTCTCCATTTAGATCTTGTGAATTACCACCGCTAGAACTCTTTATGAATTTATTTGAAAGGTAAGGTTTCAAACAAACAAGCAATGATTCAATAACTAAAAAATGAAATTTGTGAAACTATAAATGAAATACAGTCTCATTTATAAAATATAAATTTATAAAATTTCAACAAAAGTGTAGAGGAGGTCATTTTACTGACAATGTATTTCATTTATAATTCTCATTTTTTTTCTTTAAATTGATACCAAAAAACATGTTTTTTCTTTCAAAAATTGTATTATATTGATAAATTACTTCCTAACCTCACATTTTGACATCTTATATATTTTTTCATATTTAATACAAAAATATTTAATTAATTAAAATAAATTGAAATTCAATAGAACTTTGATAAATATCGTAAGACTATCGAAAAGAGTCAATAAAAATTTTATAATATTGAAACAAACAATCATATTTAAATATTTCACCTTAAACGTTTCAAATTATTTCCCTTAAAAAAAATTTCAATTATCTCTAACCATTTTAATAACTACAAGTACATACATACATATATACATTCACTTCTGAGGTCAGTGTTTCCTTCGAAACGAGACACACCATACAGTTAGAATAATTAGCACATGTCATTATCTCGTTCATATCATACGCGAAAATTGTGATATGGTTAACTGCAACCAGCAAACCATTTCGGTAATATCTACTTTGCATAGTCGGCCTTATACAACATATTCGTAATTAAATTACATACTGAAACTTTCTTGGAGATCAGCCATCTGTATCGTGTACAAATACGATTGTTTTCAGCTATAATTGGTTTAGTTTGAAAACCTTTAACATGAACATTAATGCGAATTTTGTCACAGTCACCATTATTGTACGTTATCTTTTCAGTACAGGTTTTAAGTACGGCTTTATCGTTTCAGTACAGGTTCATGTGTTGAAGCGAGATATGGATAGTAAAAATTATACATTACAGTTTAGTTGTACGATAGTTTTCGTTTAATCTACTCTTTGATATTATTTTTTTAGTAAAGTTTTAATTCCACATACATGTACAATGGCTCAAAGTTAAAATAGAACAATGTATTTTGATAAAATAATAAAATAACTCATGCATGTATTTTAATAAAATAAAATATTCAAATTTATTTTTAAAAGATTTATTAATTAGCACTGAAAAATAAAACAACTAAATTTAAGTCGACGTTTTTATTTAAAAAATTAGAAAAATATGAGAAAAATCAAAATTGACCTCAAATTTATAATAAAACACACATATTAAATTCGTTATATATTTTTAACTAACAAAATTATTTCCTTAAATTAATATTTAGTTAAAAATCCTTTTTTTAAACTGCTGTCAAGTGACTAGGTATAGATTTTATTATTTTTCGGAAAAAGAAAGGCTTCATTTTACTCCATTTCTCGATTAATGCCTTTTTTAGTATAATATTGAATAGTATTTAGTAGATACTTTATTTTAGTTAATACTTAATAACATTTAGGTCTGGAGATTGAAGTGGTATTTCTAAAATATGAGGATAGTTATATAATAGTCAACTGCTAACGTTATAGGTCTTGTTTTGTTAAGAGTGATAGAACTTTAAATTGAATTGTTATCGAAAATTTTATCTAACCTAAAAACACTTTTATATATTAGGTGTACCCATAAGTAATTTCGTTTTACAAAATTCTCTTTTTGTAAAATGAAGGCGATTTTGAAATAAAATATTCTTGGAATGCAGTTTTGTCACTTAAAAAACGACACCTAATATTTGTGTATATATATATATATATATATATATATATATATATATATATATATATATATATATATATAAAGAATTTTTTTAGCTTAGATAGAATTTTCAATAGGGATTAAATTTAAAGTTCTATCACGCTTAAAAAAAACACCTATACTTGTGATAGAAGTGAATTTTTTTCCATTGCCAATTTTCGGATACTATATTTCACATTAGACTTTAAGATATTTAGATATATAGTTTAACCTGTTACACACTTAATTATGTGGAGGTTCCCAAATCTTTCAACTAAATTAGAGCCTTATTCCGTTACAAAATCAGCACCGTGTTTTACAATTGGTTGCAAGATTTTTTGTTGAATATTTTTCCATACATATGATCAATCATTTGCTCTAAAAATGTTGTATTTGCTTTTATTTATAAAAAAATTTACACCAAGAACAAAAAATCTTTGTCCCAATTTTTTTTTGAAAAATTTAGTATTTTTCTTTGATTAATCTTATTTACAAAAATTTTTTTCTGGCAGCTTATAATTATCTTTTGGTAAAAGATTCTTTATAGTTTCTGGATTAACTTTTTTAGCAAGATATTTTTCAATTTCTATGGCAAGTTTTGGAGCACAGACATGGTATTTTTTTATTTGACGAATTGACCGTTTGTCTGAATTTGTAAAAATTTTCGCGCACTTAATTTAGGCTTATTTTAATAGTATGGTATTTTTATAACGTTTTAGCTGCGGTGGTTCGATTTACAATGTCTGCTATTTGACAGTTTTACTACTATCAGAATGACGAATTATGGATTTTTTGAACTCAATTGAATTTCGGAAACGTGTAGGTGCTATATTACTACTATCTTGATTTTATCACTACTAAACACAACAAATGAAATCAAAATATTTCTTGAGAATTCCTTTGATCTTTCACACAAATCATTTTCAACCCCCAACATAATATGTTATAAAGTGTTTAATAATCACTTATTGTTCACTTTTTTTATAACAATATCAGCTGATGTTCATTTCAATGAAGATGGTGTCATCATCAGAGCCTTTTTGCTACTAAAATCTTTAAATCCCTCCCATCATTTGATTGAAAAAAGTAAAGTTAATCACAGTTTAGTTAAAATATACTTTAAATTATAATAATGTGTTTCATTATAACTTTGAAGCTGATTTTGATTTTTTTTCCTTTTTAATAATAAAAATGTCAAATTTAGCTGTTTTATTTTTTGAGAAGTACTCAAAAAAATAAATCTCAAAAAATAATTCTTAAAAAAAATAATTCTCAAAAAAATAATTCTTAAAAACTAATAAAAGTTTTTAAGAATAAACTTGTAAATTTTATTCGAATACATGAATGAGTTTCTATTCTTCAATTGAAATTTTTTTTAGCTTGTTCCATTTTCACTTTAAACCACTGTACATAAAGATCCATTCTAATAAAAACCATTTATTATATACAATGTTTTAAACTATTTTCTTTTTTTAATAGAAATTTGAAAATCTATACTTAATATATTTATAAATGATTAACTAGTCAATTTATTATAATTTTTGATATAATCTTATATAGGTGTTTTTAAGCGTAATAGAACTTTAAATTGAATCCCTATATAAAGTTCTATCTATCTTTAAAAAACATCTGTGTGTGCGTGTATATATATATATATATATATATTTCTCTTTTTAAATAGTTGAGTTCCATCTCATTATTTAAAGCTTTTAAATCTATAGAATCTCCATAATTCGTTTTTTTTACCATTAGAGGATTTCCAGGTTTACTCATATTTCTCATTAAAGACCAATACTGATTAGGGACCAGATTTTTTACATTTTATATTTTTTTTCGATAATTTCATCAACTAAATCTTCTTTATTCTATATGTAATTTAGAATGAAAAAATTATAAGTTATGGAATTTATTTCGAAATTTTCAACTACATGCAAATACATTCCAATGTAACAAAATCAAAATTCTAAACTATTGTCATAATTAATTTACTCAAATTCAAGTAAATAATCAGTTTTGATTTTTTTAAGCTATTCTTTAAGTTTTCATCGATGATAATTAATAATATATTCTATTATCAAAATTGATTCATTGAAAAAATCAAAACTTTTCTACCCTTGATTTACAATCTAAATTTTATAACTTATATATCTACTTTAAATTAAAACTAGATAGAATAGTGTGAAGTCTAAACGTTAGATAGATAATTAATAGAGGGTAAAAGATGATAATGAATTGATCGTTCGTGGTATGTGTACGTGGAAATAAATTGATGTTGTTTAAGGGAATAGATGAATAGGAGCATAGATAAATGGTTGAATGGGTTCATTTCGAATAGAATGGATAGATAAATGTAATGGATCGATTAATACAACATAAATATTCGTTTTCAAAACAATATTATAAAAAATTATTCAAATATCTAACGAAGAATTTTTAAAATGTTTATCGAACAATGGTATGGATGTTACGATGACAAAAATTAATTACACATTTTGACTGCTATTAGAGCTATTAATAACGCAAGCCCTTTGTCTAACAAAAAGTGATTCAGTACGGTAGAATGTGTTTCGTTATAAAAAAAGGTGTACGTCGAACAATAAAAGACCGTTCTAAAAAGATTAAGATCTGACGTCTGTCTCTATCTATGCATCTGTCTGTCTGTACTCGTGTGTGGTTATTGAACAACCACTTAATATTCGACAAGTCAAGGTTTTGTGCTTAACCTTTCATCCTAGAACGTTTCATATATGCATTTAATTTTCTCAAATGTTCGTCGATCGATCTTCGGATCATATAAATTTAACATGACGCATTTATGTCACAATTGATGTAATGAATTAATCGGAATTTCAATCGTAGATGAATGAAAGTATTCTGTTTAGTTTTATAAATATGTATTTGTGATTAAACCGTAACTCTTACTTTTATTATTTGTAAATGTTAAATAATTTTATGTAATTCTTAAATTAAAAAATAATGTTATTCAATTCTAATTAATTAAAACATAGAACTGAAAGTACTTTTACTTAAATATACACGGAAATAATTCATAACAAATTTAAAAATACTTGCAACATGTATAAATATATATATACACCCGTCCCTCAATTTACGCGGAGTATCCGTTCCACGTGTTTTACGCGAATGAAAATCGCGTAAATTGAGTCTATCAGTACAATAGAAAAAATATTGAAAATAAAAGCTAGTAAAGTTATAGAAACACATATTTATTTCATATAGCTTAACAAAAAAATAATGACGTTTTAGAAAATAAAAGTAGAGAAATTTTATTCGGTGTCACTATCGCTACTGTAATTCAAAACAATTAACGTTTTATATATTTATATCGTGTTTTTATACGTTCAAATAAGAATTTGCGTTACTCTGATATATAATAAATTCCATTAAACATTTTATAAAATGAAATCTATTTGAGTGCGTATAAAAAGTATCGTGTAAATCAATACCGCGTAAAAAAAGTCTCGCGTAAATTGAGGGACGGGTGTATATATATATATATATATATATATATATATATATATGTGTGTGTGTGTGTGTGTGTGTATTTATTTTGTAAATAACTGCTTTACACGTACATACAATATCTAATTAAAGATCGAATCTCCGTAACGAAGACGACATAAAATGTAAACGTTAGTCGTTAATACAATAAAGCATTCTAAAGTATACTATAATAATAAATTCTAATTAAATTAAGAACGGTTTTTAATTAAAATAGTAAATAACACGCCGTGCAAGTTTTATTAAACGAGTAGTTATTTATGTAACTTTGTAAACAATCTGAAATTACTTATCTAATTTAGTTGAATAGAAGAAGAATCTGTCCTTTTCATATATACAGACGTGTACAGGTGTGGCATAAAAATGTGTGTGTAAGGGAAAATCTCTGAAAATGTTTTCAAACACTGATAAGTATATTGAAACAAAGGGAGTATTTTTGAAAAAGATGTTATTTTTGAATTAAAAAGATTATTCCAAAAAACATCTCTGATTATTTTTCTTTTTATTTCATAGTACAACGTTTTGGAAATTTCATCAGTGAATACATAATGATTATTGTACAATTTTATAAAAGTTTGAAATATTGAAACAAGTGATAATTTTATATAAAAATACATTTTTTAATTTAATTTATGTAGAAGTTATTTTTTTAAAAAAGCATATACAAAAAAATAAATAAACATTTTTTGTTCAATTTTAATGAGTTTTGTGTTTTTTTTAAATTGTTAAAAATAAATAATAATACTAGTTTTTAAATTGAGAAATAAATTAATAAATTACATATTTAAATAAATTTCAGTTATATTAACAATTTCTCAAATATATCAATTTTTTCTATTGAATTCAAATATGAAACAAACATTTATTATGGAAAAATGAATTATATATGTCAAGCTTTTGTGTTTAATAATAAAAGTTCTGAAAATTTCTAATACAAAGTGATTATTGTACAATTTTATAAAAGCTTGGGTCGAGTGATAATTTTGTATAAAAGGAATATTTTTTTATCAAATTTTTATAAAAGTTAATATTTTTTTAAAAATATGTATGTAAGAAAATAATTAAACATTTTTGGTTCAATTTTAATGAGTTTTGTGTTCTTTTAAATTGTTAAAAATAAAATGTAATACTAGTTTTTAAATTGAGAAATAAATTAATAAATTTCATATTTAAATTTTAATCTTAAATAAATTTCTGTTATATTAACAAATTCTCAAATATATTAAAATTTTTTCTATGCAATTTAAATATGAAACAAACATTTATTATGGAAAAATGAATTATACACCTCAAAACCTCAAGATTTGAATTAAGAATTTTTTTCATCTAATTTATATAAAAATTCATATTTTTTCAAAAAATATTTATATGAGAAAATGAAACATTTTTTGTTCAATTTTATTGAGTTTTTTAAATGATTAAAGATAGAATTTTAGAATAATAATAATTTTTAAATTGAGAAATGAAATTAATAATAAATTACATATTAAAATTTTAATTCTAAATAAATTTCAGTTGTATTAAAAAATAATATTTATTATGGAAAAATGAATTATATATCTCAACATTTCAATATTTGGTGTTTAATAGTACAAGTTTTGAAATTTTCAAATACATAGTAATTATTGTACAATTTCATAAAAGCTTGAGGTATTGAGTCGAATGATAATTTTGTATAGGAAGAATAATTTTTTTTGTCTAATTTATATAAAAGTTAATATTTTTTCAAAAAATATTTATATGAGAAAATGAAACATTTTTTGTTCAATTTTAATGAGTTTTGTGTTTTTTAAATGATTAGAGATATAATTTTAGAATAATTGTAATTTTTAAATTAAGAAATTAAATTTAATAATAAATTGCATATTAAAATTTTATTCTTAAATAAATTTCAGTTATATTAAAAAATAATATTTATTATGGAAAAATGAATTATATATCTCAACACTTCAATATTTGGTGTTTAATAGTACAAGTTTTGAAAATTTCCAATACATAGTAATTATTGTACAATTTTATAAAAGCTTGAGGTATTGAGTCGAATGATAATTTTGTATAGGAAGAATATTTTTTTTCGTAAAAGTTAATATTTTTTCAAAAAATATTTATATAAGAAAAATAAACATTTTTTGTTCAATTTTAATGAGTTTTGTGGTTTTTTTTTACTTGATTGGAGATAGAATTTTAGAATAATAATAATTTTTAAATTGAGAAATGAAATTTAATAATAAATTACATATTAAAAATCTATTACTAAATAAATTTCAGTTATATTTAACAATTCTCAAATATATCAGATTTTTTCAATTGAATTTAAAAGTGAAGAAATAATATTTATTATGGAAAAATGAATTATACACCTCAACACTTCAAGTTTTGGTGTTTAATAGTGCAAGTTCTGAAAATTTCTTAATTAAATAATATACATAATTATTATTGTACAATTTAATAAAAGTTTGAGATATTGAGATGAGAGATAATTTTGTATAAAAATCATTTTTCATCTAATTTATGTAAAAATTAATATTTTTTTTTTGAAAAATATATACAAGAATATAATTAAACATTTTTGTTTAATTTTAATCAGTTTTGTGTTTTTTTTAATGATTAGAAATAAAATATTAGATTGATAATAGTTTTTAAATCGAAAAATAAAATGTTGTAATAAATTAATAAATTACATATTAAAATTTAATTCTTAAATACGAGTATATCAGATTTTTTTCTATTGAATTTAAAAGTGAAAGGTTAAAATTTCTTATGGAAAAATGAATTATTCACCACAGCACTTCAAGCTTTGGTGTTTAATAATCACTTATTGTTCATTTTATTCTCTGATCTGCATTTTAATGACTATGTTGAATATCTGTAAAACTGAAAAGTATTTAATAACATCGGACAAAAAAATCAAATTTATTGTATTTTTTGGGAACATTTTTTAAAAAATACTTTCAAATTAAATTGTTAAGACGTTATATGTAAGTCACCTCAAGATTATAGCTTCAATTAAACACACATTTTATATGGTGTAATAAAAGCAGTTTTTAATTAAATATTGAATTCAAATCAAGTAATAATTCATAAATCATAATTGCATATGCAATATTTATTCTAAGTCGATTTAAAACATCTCACGTAACCGATTAAACTAATTATTGACGAATATAAAAAAGTGCAAATACGATTTTGTTTTCATATTTTACAAAGTACGTAATTTCGTTTTGTAAAACGTGTCGGCCTTTCCTTACAACATTTCATTGTTACATTGAAGAATGTTAATAGCGTTCATAAAATTTAAACAAAAATCCGAATCGTTCCTCTAATGCAACAGTCATAATGTTTGTTGTAAATTAGTTTCGAAGTTTTGTAATGGTCGAGTTTTATTAATGTTTAAAAATTCGATAAGGTTTTTTCCGACGTCAGAGTTTAGATTACGTCTCGACCGAAGTATATTGAATATTTCTCGACTTTATTGAAATATCTTACGGAAGGTCAATATAAAAGTTGTACAATATATTATATCAGTCGATATGTGACTTTGTTCAGTTTGTATTATGTATATATATAGTTATTTGCAAAAAGTTCGTCGTATAGTTGAGAAGTTAAATTAAAAATTAATAGTAGAAAAAGAGTGAAGGACATTTAAGAATAAAGTTTAGTTCAGAACTTATAATAAAAAATTCCCAATCCCATAATATATTATAAAAGTGTTTAAGAATCATTTATGTTAATTTGAGTTTTTTAGAGCTTTTTTTAATTTCTTTTCGTTGTATTAATTAACACCACGTATTTTTCTTATAGTTGAGAAATTGTAAAAAAAAATCTTACACAAATACATGTTTGCACACGCATATAATTGTGCGTATGTTCTCAGATATTCGATTACGTAAATCTAGAAAACGTACCACATATTTTCATACATTGTTCACCTGTAATTAAAAGAATGGAACAAATAATTTATAACCGTGTGACTAAACTGTTCGCAATTTACTTTGTTTTCATATTACTTCATTTCTGTTTCAATAATAGAACAAAATAATTACACACGTACGTAATTAATTCTAAATCCTAAACATACACACATGCAATCAAGTCTTATTAAATGTATGACAATGTACGATTTTTTTTTCGAATTTCTTTGAAGAAAGTTCTACTGAAAATTCAACAACAAACCATTTATTCTATATAATTTACAGCTTTCAACATACTTCTCTGTTTTTCGAAACTAATGACTGGATGTTGTTTGAGAAAACCTCTTTAGCTTTTTTCAAACATCCTCTTATATCACTCTTTAAATACCTTTGTGTAAGTGAAAACGTTTTTCCGAAACGCTTTTATTCTTTCACGCTTTTCTTTTAATTACAAAATAGTTAAATGTATATAAACTGTAAACATACAATATCTTTCACACACACACACACACATACACATATATATATATATATATATATATATATATATATATATACATATATACGAAGATCGTTTGATAAGTATGGTAAATAGATTTATTGTTTAATTGAATCAAATTTTTCAATTTAATTTTTCTTACTTTTTTACCATACTTATCAAATGACCATCGTATATATATATATATATATATATCTCAATAGAAGTTTTTTTTTATCGTCAGATCAGTTCAAGTCAGTACTATTGGATGAAGATCTTTCTCAAAATTTTCTATTTACAAACAATTCTATTACATCAGATGAATTTTCTCATGTCTCTGTTTCATCTATCCATGTATTCCTTTTTGGATCTCTAATCAATAATTTATTTTGTGCATTGATTATATTTTTTTCTTGTCATAGATCAGATTTGATCAGATCAGTTCAAGTCAGTACTAATGAATGAAGATCTTTCTCAAAATTTTCTATTTACAAACAATTCTATTCCATCCAGATGAATTTTCTCACGTCTCTGTTTCATTTATCCATGTATTTCTTTTGGGATACCCAATCAATAATTCACTTTGTGCATCAATGATCTTTTTTCTAGCCATAAATTAGGTCAGGTCAGGTCAGTTCAAATCAGTACTAATAGATAAAGATCTTTCTCAAAATTTTTTATTTATAAACAATTCTATTCCATCCAGATGAAATTTCTCATGTCTCTATTTCGCCTCTCCATGTATCTCTTTTTGTATCTCCAATCAATAATTTACTTTGTGTATTGGTAATATTTTTTCTAGCCATAAATCAGGTCAGGTTAGGTTAGACCAGTTTAAGTCAGTACTAATGAATGAAGATCTTTCTCAAAATTTTCCATTTACTAATATTTTTTTTCCATCCAGATGAAATATCTCATGTCTCTATTTCACCTCCCCATGTATCTCCTTTTGGATCCCCAATCAATAATTTAATTTGTGCATTGGTAATCTTTTTTCTTGTCATAGGTCATGTTAGGTCAGATAAGTTCAAGTCAGTACTAATGAATAAAGATCTTTCTCAAAATTTTCTATTTACAAACAATTCTATTCCATCCAGATGAAATTTCTTATGTCTCTATTTCGCCTCTCCGTGTGTCTCTCTTTGTATCCCCAATCAATAATTTACTTTTTTGTTGTCATAGATCAGATTAGATCAGATCAGTTCAAGTCAGTACTAATGAATAAAGATCTTTCTCAAAATTTTCCATTTACAAATAATTCTATTGCATCCAGATGGAATTTCTAATGTCTCTGATTCATCTATCCATGTTTCTCTTTCTAGATCCCCAATCAATTATTTGCTTTGTGCATTGGTGATTTTTTTTCTTGCCATAGATCAAGTCAGGTCAAGTCAGATCAATTTAAGTCAGTATTATTGGATGAAGATCTTTCTCAAAATTTTCAATTTACAACAATTTTATTCCATCCAGATGAATTTTCTCATGCCTCTATTTTATCTATCCATGTATCTCTTTTTGGATATCCAATCAGTAATTTACATTGAGCATTAGTGATCTTTTTTGCTATAAGTCAGGTCATGTCAGGTCAGTCAGTTCAAGTCAGTACTATTGGATAAAGAAATTTCTCAAAATTTTCCATTTACAATAATTATATTTCATCCAGATGAAATTTCCCATGTCTCTGTTTCATCTATCCATGTTTATCTTTCTGGATCCCCAATCAATAACTAACTTTGTGTATTGGTGATCTTTTTTTGCTATAGATCAGGTCATTTCAGGTTATGTCATATTTATTTCATATATTTCTATTGGATGATTCTTCTCATGTCTCTGTTTCATCTATCTATATATCTTTTTTTGGATCTCCAATCAGTAAATTACCTTTTGCATTGGTGTTTTTTTTTTGTTGCTATATAACCAACCCATTCAATTTTAAACTTTTTTTTCTTTCCATAACTTTAATTTTTTTTCAAAACTACTTCTTTCTCTTTTTGTCTTTATATGTCTCTATACTTATTTGTGTTATCTGGGATTGTTGAATTATTTTATTATTTAAGATCCATGTTTCATTCTCATAAAATTAGATACATCGATAAAAAACAATTCAAACTCTTGATTTTTCATATAAAATAAAAATTTTCAAACATTTTTTGATAATTTGTCAGTACTGTGACGATCATTCATGACAATATTCTTCTATCGATCAAAAAACATTAGAAAACAAACACTAAAATCATTAAGGATAGAGATGTCAATCTGATCCAAAGTCAATTGACATTCCATCGAACAAACAGTGTGATTTTTCAAATACGTTCGAACTTCAACCGATAGGAAAACCCATCGTTACATAAAAAAACCCTCGAACAACAATGTTAATTTCTCATTAATATTCGACCCGTACGCCGAAATGTATACAATGAATGACTAAGTTTTATTAATAAAATCTTTATGTTCGCTCGACTGTATCAAACACTGTCTGATCCATTGAGGCGGATAAGTGTGACGGCCGGTCGGCGTGACCTACTTCACAACATCCAACATGATCTCGAATTCGCAGCTCTTTCTGAACGTTCCGTCGCGTTTCCTTTCACTAGTATACGATCTTCGTCGAGCTGCAAGAACATTTTTCAACGAGGCATAATTTACTTTCGTTCTTTATGACACAATGCGTGTGCTATTGCTTGCTTGCTTGTTGTTATTTGTTAACAAAAGATATCGTAACAAGTTTGTGATCATTTTCTTTTAGACCGTCGTTGTAGCTGGGGCTGTATGTAAAATAAAGCTCTCTTGTATTGTTATATGAGTAGCTTTTAACGATAAAATCTACTTGTTCTTCAATAAAAATCAATAAAATCACAAATATATTACACGTTTAACAAACTTGATGGTTTTGAATTTTCTTAAACAACATTTCATCAGATATCAAAAATTAACAAAGTTTTATATTTATAAGTAAAACGATTATTCAAACATAATTTTCATATGAATTGGTAAATAAGTAATTGCAGATTTCACTAATAAATATTTTAAGGTGTCATGGAATGTACCTAACCTTATTTTAAACTGCGAATTCGTTATAAAATTTGACAAGCGAAAAATCAAACTTGATTTGAAGACATTTCACATGATTTGATTAAAAATTATTTGTTTTGCATCAAGTTGAAGATGGAAAATCAAAACGAGCATTATTATCTTATTTTTCTTTATTATTTTCATGAATAAACGAAATGAAAATGTGCTGTGTATGGTGGTAAATTGGTTTACAAAATTTCGTTCTGGTGATTTTTCACTTGATTAACATCGATCTGATCGTCCAGTTGAATTTTATGACTACAAAAACCAAATATTAACTGAAGGAAATCGTAGCACAACTCGAAAAATGGTAAATAAGCTAAACATGTTACAAAATCAATTGCAAATTGTCAATTGAGTTCATGAAGTCGTTGAAGATTTGCAGCGTTTTGGACGTTCATTAACCATTATCACTCCAAGAATTTTATGAAATGATTTTCAGCCAACTCCAAACAAATTTGTTAATTTCAAAGTGCTAAGATAAGATGCTACATAAGTTTTATAAGGTAGCTTTTTATTTGTAAGAATATGTATCAATGTTGGGTAAACGAAAAATGTGAGTACAAAAAAGAATTTTATTTACTTTTATTAGCTTCTGGTAGTTTTAGTAATAATTTATTATAGAGATGCAAGACTACTCTTGTATTTACGGGAAGTTCAGGTTTGATTAAACTATCCGAGGTTATTTTTCCGTAATAGGGTAAAATAGCATAAATGCATCCAGTTTTTGTAAGACGCAAAAACTGGATTCACGAATTCCCCATTTTGTGGGGTTCATTGGGTTATAAGTAATAAAAAGTGTTTTACCTTTATAATCGACCATAGCTTCATCAATCGAGATTTCCATGCCTGGGATAAAATATTCTCTGAATTTTTCATTTAAATATTCTAAGAAGTTACTAACTTTTTTCACTCTAATTCTCAAATCCGGATTTTGTACTACATTTTCATTGAGGTGAAATATCCAAAATATTTGAAGAAATCTTTTCCTTTTGAATATCTTGCCAAACCATGGTATTTTTGCACAAAATTCTTGACACCAGTATTCTTCTATATTTCCAAGAGGAATAAAGCCCATATTTAGAATTACACCAATAAAGGTTTTCATTTCATCAGTAGAAACATTTTCCCAATCATTCCAGGTAGAATATTTTGACAAATTTTATTTATTTATTTAAAAATTTGCATATGTTTGTTTGTTGAACTACATTTTCTATCATTTCATCAGTAAAAAATAATTTGAAAATTTCAAAAGGTTCCACAATATTCGTTCTAATTTGTAGTCCAACACTCCTGTTGCCAATTGAAAAGGAAATCCTCTGCGATATTTCTTCACTGACTGATACATTTTCCCAGTCCATTGAATAATTATTCTCATCACTGTCTTCATCTGAATAATTTAAGGATACCGTTTTTCGTTTTCTCGTATAAACTACACTACTGCTATCATCAGAATCGCTAATATCATTTTGAAATTCTTCAATATAAAACTCATCATCACTACTGGCTATTTTTTCATTAATTTTTGCACGGCTTTTATATTAACTTTATATTTCAGGAAAAACCGTTGGAAATAAATGAAATAAAACTGAATAAATTACTCGTAAATGATGGTAGATATTTTCAGAGGCACGATGTATAATATACGCTGGCTTGCAATGTACTAAACGCAATAATAATAAAATTCCAAAATTCTAGCACTGACACTGCCGGTTAGAGTAGAACGCTGATTTAAGCTTGGTAGCATTACTGTCAGTTGGAGTGATAAGGGTTAAATGATAAAGTTTCATTGAAAATCGTACTTGGATCAGTTTTTCGCCCTGAAAGATCAAAAATTTTTTGAATACAGAATTATAATTTTTTTTAGAGTTGATAAAAGATAGTGGACATAGAATTGTCAATACATTATTGAATAAAATTATTTAATTCCATTAAAAAGTCTTTTGTTTACTTAAAAAAACGTAATTACTTATTTGCCAATCCAATCTATATAAATATAATGTAAATATGTGTGTATATATTCAATATATTCGTTGATGAATTATTGAACTTGTATGATCTCTAAACGAATCATAACGAAACGACGTCGAGCTTTTAAACATGCGGTTCACAAAATATTCTCTGTGTATATAATTGAGTTACTGAAAACAATCAAAACGTGAAACTTAATTACAAAACAGCATAGATTTGAGTTCGACGATGTTCGCAAGTATATCGCAGTAATGGACGTATTCATCTCTGTGAATGCAATCAGTAGAGCTTTGATAGAAAATTGTACGAAACGTATCCAGATGATGCAGATATTTTTCAACTACGACGACTGTTTAACACATGTAGACTTTTTTTTATAGAATCTTATATTCGTACTATGAACAGTTTTGGTAGATAGAATAATTAATCGAATTTGAATTTTGTTAGAAACATTTTTTGCTTGATTATTTATTATAAAAATGTTTTATGAAAATTATATCATATGAGCCAAAAAAATTATTATACAATTTAATCTATATTAGCAATTCTCAACCAACAAGTATTTTAATCTCTAATAAATCTCATACTGTTGATCAATAAAAATCATGTAAGAGAAAATAAAGGAAATGTTATATAACTTGATTGATATTGTTTATAATATTCATTTATTTTTTTCAAAAAAAATTAAAAAGAAAGTTGTTATGATCCATTGTACTTGTTATATAACATATGGTAGGTTTTTAATACAGTGTTAATTTAAAAAAAAATATTAAATAAAATCAATTGTAATTGAAAATTTTACAAAAGTGATTGTATTATTTAAATGATTTTCAATTATACTGATTTTAGTTAAACATAAATACAAAACTATTAATAGAATCGATTCAGTTGTCACTTTCAATTCTATTATCTTTAGATTTATTGCTTTTACAATTGGTCACAGGCTACAATCTGACAGCTATGTGGCTGGCACGACAGGTTGTTGACCACTGTGTCACCAATTCAAGTCTAAGATTATATTTTATATATACATATAGTTTTCCAATAAGCGCTTCAGAAGTGAAAATAGAAATAAAACAAAAAGTATTTAATTAATTAATGATTTTTTAAAGCATATTTTGTGGTTTTAATAGTAGAACACAATTTCACTCATCTAACTAAATGTTTATTTGTAATGCTTTTGTTGTTTGTGATTTATCACCATAAACCAATGATTTCACAAAATCCCACAGAAAATAATTCAATGTAGTTAAATCACATGATCTTGATGGCCTATTGATGGGTCCATTTTGTGAAATAATGAACTCATTAAACTTTTGTTTCAAAAAGTCTATTGATTTTTTACAATTTCTAAAAGTTGTTGAAGTGTTAAAAGTTTCGTGATAATTTACTAAACTATTCTGAGTTGAAATATCAAAATGAACTTATAAATAATTTAAACATGGCTGCAATCAGCTGTCAAAATTCTGACATTTTTATTGGAAAACCTTATATATATATAAATATAAATTGTACTTTATTGAGAAGATAGTATTTGTCTATTCTAAGACAAGAGTTGTTTTTCGAGTAAGTTTTATTAAAAAATACTTAATTGTGTTTATCATAAATTTTCTATCAGAATTATTTAAAATATTTGATTTGTTTATCTGTGTTGTGTAAAAAATTTTACTTGATAAATAAGTTAGTTATTTATTTACTTAAATATGATTTTTTTTAAAAAAATGTTAATAGAATTTCTAGACAAATAGTAATTTCTCATATAGTCCAGTTTGAAATTTCAAAAAAAAATTTTTTTTACTTGAAAAAAAATTCTACTAAAAGTTTTTTTTGAAAAAAATCACAAAAAATTAATACATAAAATTATTTGTATACGTAAATTTTCAACTTTTCCCCTTTATCATGAAAACATAAAAAAAGGAAATCATATATACACATTCGCAACTCTAGAACAAAGTCGATTTTTTGATAATTAAATTTTAATAACCCATTTGAAAATGAATTTAAAATGTTTTTAAAATGAATGTATAAACCTCTGATTTTGTTTTGTTGATATATACAAATATTTGAATATATTACCTTCGTTTTAGTTGCTGAAAAATAGGACAAAAAAAAATTTGTTTGAAACTAATTAACGTTTTTTGTATTTAGTTAATGTTTCGATTAGTCCGGTTTCAAATAATCCGGCTAATCAGTTCCACTGATAGGTATTTCTGTGTTTATTATTTATTTGAATAATTTGACACAAACAAAAATCTTACTAAAGTTTACAAAATATTAAAAATAATTCCACTAAACAATTATTTAATTCCATTTCGATAAACTTTTCACACGAACCAACTCGAAAATTTTATCCAAATTCAATTAGCGATATTAATTTCCAACGACCAAAAAAACTCAATTACAACAAACGAACATTCGTGTAACTCGAATAAATCTAATTACTGTTAAGTTTAAAAACTTGAAAAGTACGTTCAGTCGTCACGGATTTCTGATTCGAAATTAAACGTTTTATTGTCTCATAATCGTACGGAAATATTTATTTATTCGTTTCAAATACGTCGTCGTCGAACAAATAATTATTATAATTCGTATTAAAACTGGATTCTCGTACGATACAATACAATTAGGAAATATCACGAGCGAAATGTGTACATTTATCTCGTTGCAAACACCAACTATATGAAATATATAGAACGTACAATCTTCTCATTATCATACACTGGCTGTTAGTATTCCATTGTGGTTAGATAGATAGACTCCAGGAAAACAAATCGTTACATCTCATTGTTCTGGCTCGACGGTGTATGTCGGTCTTCGAATTGGCTAATTCTATGCTAGATTCTTTGCATGTCATTAAACAATAGACACGTTTCTGTTCCAATTAACACACGTCTAATTTATCATCGTACAACATGTTTTTTTTCTTGTACGCAGATTTGTCATTGGGATTCGATTGTGTCGGTCGAAATTTCGAACGTATTAGAAAAATTACATTGTTTGTTCAATAGAACGTTAATTGCTTTTGTGTCGGATTGATATCTTTATCCCTAATTGACTCAGTAATTGTTTTCTAATGATTTTTGATAAAAGTAAAAACAAATTTAATAATTTACAGAATTTCATACGATTTGTATGAAAAATCTAGATAATATAAAAATATAGGGTTTTCCAAAAAGAATGTCAGAAATTTGACAGCTAATGGCAGCTATATTTGAATTTTTTTAACCTCATTTTGACATTTCAATTCAGTATAGTTTGGTAAATTATCATTTAAAATTTCAATAGCGCTTATAAATTGTAAAGACTTTAATAAACTTATTAAAACAAAAATTTAATGAGGCCATTATTTCACGATATGGACCCATCGATTGGCCATCAAGATCATGTGATCTAACAACATTAGATTTTTTGTGGGGTTTTATGTTGTCATTAATTTATATCGATGAGAAGCATTAAAAATAAGTACTGAAAATGTAATTATGAAATTGGACTACAATTTTGTGAAAGAATGACTAAAAATTGAACTAAACGAATACATTATGTCAAACAAAGTCATTTGAGTGAAATGTTTTTCCATTATTAATGCCATAAAATATGCTTAACACGTTCGCTACCAGTGTCACATATATGTGACGAGTGTTCATTATCAGTTTATAATAACTTTTTGTACCAAATCGTGCCGAAAATAGATGGTTTATATTAAAAAACAATAAAATAGATACAGGATGTTATTGGTCTTCTGATAATTATATTTTTAATTATGTAAAACGTTATAAATACATCACAAAAAATTAATGACAATTTGATATCATATCTAAATAATAAAACTTCTGGGTTATGGTGGCAGATTTTCTCCTGAGGCACTGGTAGCGAACGGGTTAAGAATCAAAAAAATAAATAACTAATTAATAAAATACTTTTTATTTTATTTCCATTTAAATTTCTGAAGCGTTTATTGGAAAACCCTATACATCTACTAAGAACATTAAGACGAACATAAATATTTAGTTGTACAAACAAATAAGTACTGTTGCATTACAATAAGTTCTTTACTGTGTGTAAATGTAACCACAGTGAATGCAATTCAGTGTGGTTGAGGAAAAAAGAGAAGAATTTTATGACGATAATTTAAGCTAATGCCAAAATCCGTAACGTTTATCGGCAAGCAGAACTTGGTAGTTTTCAGTATGAATTTTTCGCGGTCTGTTCTAAAGCGTAGTTGTTTTAACGGCCAATAAAATATTTTCTACTGTCGAGATGCTTGAAAAAAGTGTACGTTCGGTGCTATAGTCGGACCAAATTTTTTGGTTGAGTATCTTAAATAAGGTTAGAGATTTTTATATGCGATTATTTGTTATAATAAACTGTGAATCGAATATAAATATATTAATATTCTTGATTATTTTATGAATAAATAATTACTATACTCGTTTGATTTTTTTTACAAAAAAAATTTGTATAAAACACATAAAAAAAATGTATAACCATTTATTTCATTTATTACACATAAATTAAATGTTCTATGAAAGTTTTTTTTAAATAAGTTTATATTAAAAAATAACAAACAGTTAAAAATCTTTATAAAAAAGTATTCTTTTTTACAGTTTATTAACACTAGATATACCAAGAATTGATATAAACCTACATCTATCAACTGGTCATTTTAACTGGTTGGTATTTAGCTGAAAAAATTGTAATTTTTAATCAATTAAAAAAAAACTTCTAATAATAAGAAATTATATTTTTCACTTTGATATAGAAATTACATGATATGATAAATGGTGGAAATAGTAACCCCTTTATTTCATTTTTCATTTTCCTTAGTGAAATTTTTAAACCGATCATTTTAACCGGTAATATATCTAGTGTTAAAAAGAAATGTACTAGTAAAACAGATTTACTGAATTATATATAATTAACTACAAGTAACTATTAAACATTTTAACACACATTTTCATCTCCTCCTTTTGTTATTATAAACAACAATGTAAACAATAACATATGGAGGTGTTGAGGGTGAAAATTAATTTGTGTTAAAGTGAATTCACCACAAATCCAAACAAATAATGACTATTGAACATTTTTGTAAAATTTCGTGTTATTGAGAAAAATTATTTAATTGTACACAAATGAATTTTAACCTCAACAACATAATAGTTTAAAGTGTTCAATAATCACTTATTATTTATAATTATATAGTCTATAATTATAAATAATAAGTGATTAGTGAACAATTTAAACTATTGTGGTGTTGGGGTTAAAATTCATTTGTGTAAAGTGAATCAATCACAGTTCCAAAACAACAAATAAATTATTTAATTGTACTAAAATGATTAATTTGTTTATGAAAAAGGTTAATATTATTGTTGACAATAATTTTTTTAAATTGAATCACTCAAAATTAATTAAAAATATTGTTAATAATTATTTCAGAATTATTATTTGAAATGAGAATTTCAATAAAAAAAACATATTTATGTTCGTTGGAATGTTGTTGAAAAAAATCTAAACAAAAATGATATGACGATACAATTTTGACAACTAATTTATATTTCATATAAAATATTTGTACATTTAACAGCCAGTGATACGTATATCTGTAAACACACAATTTCGGTTCGACTATATTCAAATATCCACAATAATTCTTCAGCTAACGACTCATCAGATCTAGATATTTTCATGTTCAGCTCGGAAATTCGATTGGAACTCACTTAAAGCGGCGGTTTTCTTTATTATGTCGAAGAAAACGGATAAAAGTTTTTTTTATTGCATTCGGAATATATTTCTATCGTAGACAATAAATTATATTTAAGTACGTCTCTTACCCGATTTACTTAGAATATTATTGAAATATATAAATATTTTATACATATTTATTTTTATAAATAGTTATGTATAGAATATATATTGGGCTAGAAAAAAGTTTGTTTAAAAATTGAAACATTTTTAAATTATTTATAAATATTGTATTAAACCAAATATATATCATTTTGATCTACGATCTTCTATCATATTTTGGGTAGAACCATTATTCCATCGATGTAGATTTTCTGGAATTTGTGGTAAAAAACTGAGACAAGTAATTTTTTTCAGGTCTTTATTGAAATAAGTTTACTCCTATAAAGGAGTTCTGCAATGATCGAAATAAATGATAATCTGATCGTACAAGGTCAGAATAAAACTTCCCAGCTAAGCTCTTTCAATTTTTGCTGAAAGTTTGGTGTTGCCATGATGTAAGACAACACCCTTTCTATTCGTTAATTCCGGACATTTTTTCTGAATCGATCGCTTCAATTGCATTAATTGTTGACAATAGAGATCAGAATAAATCGTTTTGTCTAGTAGTAACACCTCATAGTGGACGACTCTTTTCCAGTCTCACGAGTCATACAGCATCATCTTCCTTGGTCTCAATCTGGATTTTGCAATCGTTTGTAGTGTCTTATATCACTTCAACCACGATATTTTTCAGACATTATTGTCATATATTCACTATTTTTCATCACTTGTTATCAATATTTTAGGAAATTGCTTAATTTCGGTCCGTTTCGGCAGCAATTTGCAAATGGAAATTATGTCTATTAAATTTTTTACCATAAAATCATGTGGCATCTAAACATCGAGCTTCTTTGTGTATCCAACTTCACATAAATGATTCAAAATGATTTTGTGATCGATATTTAACTCCCTACCTATATGTCGATTTTTTTTTGTAAGATTTCATCAACACTCCACAATAAGTCGATCAAAACGAGGTGTATTTTTTATTTTAAAATTTTCATCTCGAAATCGACGAAATTAATTTCATAATATTTATCTAATTAGATATTTTTTTAAAGGACTTGCGTATTATTTTTTCCTTTTTAATAAAAAAAGAAGTAAAATGGATCAATTTTTTTTTTATTTTCACTCATCTTCAGTATTAATAACTTTTTACTCAATGCACCAATTTCACTTAAATCTTTTTTAAATTTTTTTATGAAATGTCAACTTTTAAATGATATATAACACTAATATTCCACAAAATGGAGCATTAAAAATTGTATTTCCCTAATGCAATATATATATATACTACTACTAATAGCCCACATCAGCCCACTACTGGGAGAAAGTCTCGTCGAATGTCATATGAAGAGTTTTCCGAGTTTCTTCCATTCTTTCCTGTCGCTGGCCAATCTCATCCAACCTTGGCCTCCGCAATACTTCCCAGTTTCATCTCTCCATCTTTGGTATAGTCTTCCTTTAGGTCTCTTTTAATCTCTTGGTCTCCATTCCGTAATAATCTTCGTCCATCTGTTATCCTCTCTTCTCGCTATATGTCCCATCCAACGATTTCACTTGTTCTATTACATCAGTTACTTTTATTTGTTCTCTTATCTATTTACTAATTTTCTGGTCCCGTTTAGAAATTCCTAGCATTATTCTTTCCATACTTCTCTGAGCAGTTAACAGTTTCTGTTTCATTCCTGAGTTTAAAGTCCAGGTTTCTGCTCCATACGTACATGCCGATAATACACATTGATTGTAAGCCTTTCTTTTTAAGCTGATCGTTATATTGCTTTCCATTACACTATTTAATCTCCCAAATGTTACCCATGTAGTTCTGATTCTCGTTTTGATTTCTGGCTATAAATCACCATCATATCTTATAGTTTTTCCTAGGTATTTTATTTCGTCCACTTGTTCCAGGTACTGGTTCTCTAACTCTATTTTTATTCTTTTAGCAAAATTATTAAACATAACCTTAGTTTTTCCCATATTTATTTTTAATTCTACTCTTCGGCTTTTTTCTAAGAGGATTTCGAATAATCTTTGTAATTCTTCCGGTTTTTCACTTATATGTAGTATATTATCCGCAAATCTTAAATGTGACAGATATTCTCCGTTTACTAATGCAATGTATATATAGGATGTTTTTAAGCATGATAGAATTTTAAATTGAATCCCTGTTGAAAGTTATATCTAACTTAAAAAAACATTTTTATATATACATGTGTGTGTGTGTTTATGTATATATGTATAAGGTGTCTTTTAGATTAGATAGAACTTTCGAGAAAGATTCAATTTAAAATTCTATCACGCTTAAAAAACATTATATATATATATATATATATATATATATATATATATATATATATATGAAAATTCACAAGATGGACTAAAAGAGAAAGGCATTGAATCAATTAAAGTAAGCAAAATTTAATTTCTTGTTAATTCATTTGTTGAGAATTAATTGGGGTTCAATTTTATTTTGTCATTCCATCATTAATTCTTCTCTTGTACTGCTTATTTAAGAAACGGTTGTATATATTATCAGTTTAAAAATTAGTTAAACGCATTATAAAATATTCTGCTAGTACAGAAAAATGTATGTCTTTTATCTGTACTTTCGTACATGTTTAATGTCAAAATATGATTGATATACGTGTACTGTGTATCCATACATCACAGATACGTGCATTTTTAGGTGAGAGTGAATCGAGAGGAAGAATTTTATTAAAATAGTGGCATACATCTCAACAAGAGTCGCGTGTCGAATACACACACACACACACAACACACAAATAACATTTTCTTCGAGCCATTTGTTTCACGTCTCGACGGGTAGCCTAGCGCATCTTAGAGACACGGGTTCCATTTTTTACATCTATCTCGACATTACAAGCGTACCACCACCACCTTTTTAACAGAGATGTTATACACTGACATGTGAACACGAACGACACGACTATAATTTCATTTTAACAAGTAGACATGTACATTTTTTCGGGTAAGAATTATGCGCGGTCGCGATTTATCAAGATTTCAAACGCACGTGACAAAATTATATTTGGAAATAACCGTTCCGATAGTGTGAGGATTTCATTTCGTCGTTGATTTATTCCCTAACGAGGATTAACATAATGCAATTTTTAAGTATAACGAATAGGAAATTATTTTTCACGACAGGAATGAAATTGTATTATTTCAACATTAATAATGCTGAGATTAGATCTCTAGACATCCTAATAGTTTTTTTATAATAGATATTTTAAAAAGTTATATATATATATATATATATATATATATATATATATTTAAAAAAAATTAAAATATCAACAAAGGTATATAATTATGTATTTTAATACGAATACAGAGTAACCGGAGTGAATTGTTGTTTATAATGAAATACAGTTACAATTCTGTTATGAAAATTTAATTAGTACGCTAATGAATGTTGAAACTAGATTACATATGCATTTTTCATTAGTGACATGCATGAATTATGATATTATTTTGCAATGAAAATTGTTGAAAACAAAGTAATTCGATTACAAAATTTATACAGAATTCGTTTATTTCCTATTCGTTACAACATGCCAACACAAAATTGTCATAAAATAAAAATGAAACCTATTTGGTTTGTTTATATATATATTTTTACACTTGTAATTTATTTTCAGACATTTATTTGAAAGATGAATAACTGGTTTTATTTCGACATCAATCTTAAAATTCTACACAGATTCCAAATTATTTTTCGATTTATAAACAAAAAATCGTTGAGATTAAATTTGAATAATAAAAGATGTCAAAATGTGAAGTTAGGAAGTAAGTTTGTTATTATTTGATGAAATGTCAAATATTGAATTGTCATTATTTAATATTTATTTATTAAAAATTTGTGAAATTTTATTTACGTTTAAACAACGCTTTTTAATACTGAAAATTCATTATAAAAATTGTGCAAATTTTACAAAGTCAATGTATAAAATTCGTGCATTTTTTCCTCGTAATCAAGACTGTTTTTCGTAACCTAATCGCGAAATTTGAACAATTTGGTACTGTTGAAGACCACAGATCAAAAACATATGCTTGTATTGGTCTTTCAGCTGAAAATATCGCTGGTATATGTGAAAGTGTTGAAGAAGATCCTCAAACATTGATTCGTTGATGTTCACAGTAATTAAACATCACGAGAAGAACTCTGCATAACATTTTACGAAAAGGTTTGCATCTTCATGCATATAAAGTCCAGCTAACACAAAAACTGAAGCCAGCTGACCATCATTTGCATCGTATGAGTATTAATTGGCACCAAGAAAATAATTTTCAGTGAGAAATCGTATTTTCAATTAAATTATTTTGTAAACAAATAAAATTGTCGCATTTGAGGAAGTAAAAATACAAAAATCATGGTTGAACAACAATTACATCCCCCAAAAAACTTTTTTGGTGTGGTTTATGGTCTGAAAGCATCATTGGTCCATATTTTTTTGAAAATGAGTAAGGTATTTGTGTAACAGTTAATTCAGTGAATTACCAAAGTATGATAACAGATTTTTTTATGACTGAAACTTGAAGATATTGATAGGTAATCGATTTACTTACAACAAAATTCAAAGAATATTTAATTTCTCATAATAATGATGTTATTTGTCAACCTGGATCTTGTGATTTAACACCATTAAAAATCTTCTTATAGAGTTATTTGAAAGATAAGGTTTATGCCTACAAACCAGCAACGATTCAAGAACTGTAGAATGAAATTTGTGCAGCTATAGCTGAAATACAACCTCATTTATTACAAAGCCTGTTTTAAAATTTCGACAAAAGAGTGGACATCTGCCGATGTGGTAGAAGAAACCATTTGGCTGACATTGTAATCCATTCATAATTCCCATGTTTCTACTTTACATTGATACCAACAAACATGATTTTTTCTTTTGAAAACTGTATTTAATTGATAAATTACTTCCTAACCTCAAATTTTGATGATTAATTTAAATTTAAAATTCGTTATAAGAAATTAGAATACAAAACTGTGTATTTTCTTTAATACAAATGAATTTTAACCCCAACACCACAATGGTTTAACGTGATTAATAATCACTTATTATTTATAATGCATTTCGATATAATTATAAATAATAAGTAAATAATAAGTGATTATTGAACACTTTAAACCATTGTGATGTTGGGATTAAAATTCATTTGTGTTAAAGTGAATCATCCACAGTTCCAAAACAACAAATAACTAATATCTATTTTCTATTTTTTTATATATATTTTTTGGTGCAAGAACGAATTTTAGTTTAAATCTGTGTGTAAACGTATATATAAATATTTCTATTATGAAATAAATTTTCGTCTCTCAAGTTCATTTAAAAAATATGATACCTACATCCGTCACTCGACCATTTCAATATTCAATATTTATTCCGTGAATAGAATTTTCTCAATTATATAAAATCTCGACGTACTGATGAAAATATTTATCAAATACGAAATAGAACAAAGTAAACGAATTTTCAACGTAAATAGTATTAGAATAAGATACAACTAATGATGTAGAAAAAGATGAAAAAATTAATTTAAAAGCATCGCTTCGAATATAAGATTTTGCATTCATTAAAACGTGAATTTATAATAACATTGCAATAGAACGCAGGTCTTTTCACGTCTACAGATATTTTTTAAGGAAATTACTTTAGCTTTAAAGCCTTAAACTATATATATATATATATATATATATATATATATATATATATATATATATATATATATTAAACAGATGTAATTGTATATTAGATTTTACAGACTGAAAAATGTATATTGAGAGTAGACAGAGTTTTATAAAACTGTTAACGTTTTTCTTTACATTTTATTTTATTTTAACATGAAAATTGTTTCGTCTGCATCTCAGCTCAAATTGAATTAAAACAATAAAAGAAATAAGTTGAAAATACGGTACATTTATAAATATTATATTTTAGTTTGTACGTTGTTAAAAGCGTATGTAGCTTTTTTAAAAAAAAGTATTTCTCTGGATGTTATTTAGATAATATTTCATATTAAACTTAGCTCTGATTTAATTTTTTAATTGCTGTTCATACTAAAAGATATACAAACAGTAATTTATTTTTACAATTGTTTTTTATTACTGTAACTAATTTAATGTTTTCAACAAAATACAATTTTTGATATTACAAAATTACATTTGTTTAAACCATCAGTGAATATTTAACTAAATTATAGTTCCTGTTTTGAATTCTACAGGATCATCCAAATTTGACGCCTAGATGTCAATATTATATAATATTTACTGAAATGACATAATAAGCCTTTTTGTTTTAATAGAAGTTTACAATTTTAAACATGGATAGAAATATATTTCAGCAACGTATTTACATTATTGAAATTTATAAATATGGGCGTTTTTTCGAAAAATACTCATCGCAAAAATCGTATTCTTTTGTGTAAATAATCAATCAAATCAGTCTTCAGTTCAAAGATTAGTGAAAAAATTCGTAGAAATTGGCTGTGTTATTGATAAGCTAAAAAGTGGAAACATTGTAAGTGAAAATGTTGAAAAAGAGCCGATAACATCGATTTCAAATCGTTTACAAGAATTGGGCATATCTTATAGCTCTTTTTGGATGATTTTCATAAAGATTTGCATTTACATGCATAAAAAATTCAATCAACCCAGGAATTGAAAGAAAGAGATAATTTTCAACGTCATAATTTGATTAGTTGGATTATTTAAAACGAACAACAAATCCATTATTTTTAAGCAAAAGTTTGTTTAATGGTAAAGCTCATATCAAAATGGATAGATTCGAAAATTGTCTTATCTGAGATGATAAAAATTCTCGTATTATTCATAAAAAATCTCAACACTCACAAAAAGTCACTGTTTCTGGTGGGAATTTGGGCAAATGGAATCATTGGACTATTTTTATTCAATATAGTACTGAAAATGATCTTTCTGTGAATTCTGAACGATACCAATCAATGTTGAATGACTTTTTATGGCTAGAATTGAATGATATTGATGTGTCTGATATCTATTTCCAACAAGACGGTACTACATGTCACACAACTCGAGGAAACATTCAGTTTTTGCGATCAAAATTTCCACTTTACACAACATATAATATTAAAATTGATAATTATTTCTTCAACGACGATCGAATTCATAACGAAATTCCTGAGAAAATATCAGTGAACATATTCCTGTTAAAGATTGTCTCATTGTACAACAACATACCCTATTGTGGAATGAGGAACAGTATTTATATATAGCTCCTGGTGAACAAAATGTGCCTCAAAGTTTGCTGTTTGATGAACATGCCAAGGAACTATCTTTTCCTTCAATTTATTATTACTTTACGGCAAAGAAGTTTCACTTCTGGCGTGCGTACATAAGTTCAGACACCTTTTTTGTAGTTTTTATTTTTTTTAAAAAAAAGTCGAGTTTATTCTAACAATCCACAAACAATGATCTTAAGAACAACATTCGAGTTACAATTTGTGAAATTAATCCAACCACATGTTGAAATGTTATTGAAAATTTCGATATTCGAATTAATTCCTGCAAACGCAATCATGGTGGACATTTGAACGAAATTTTATTCTATATTAATTGTAATGAATCATAATTTAAATATAAAAAAACAGCTTGAAAAAGTCCGAATAGTTTGTTTTATTTTAAAAAAACATATAGGCGTATTTTTTGGATGATTATATATTTTATTATTATTTGAATTTTCAATTTATTAGAAGACCAAAAAATGTAATTATAAAATTTGAAGTCTATGTTAAAATATAATTGATTTTAATTGATCAGTAGATAATTTCTTGATTAAATAAAAGAAATTATTAAATTCTATTAAGTATTAAAATGTTATGTTCCATTAAGAAAAATTCCATTCTGACATTGATTCAATAAAAAAAGATTGTATCGAGAATCAAATTGAATGAAAATATTTCCATGTACATAAATTGAATGCAAGTTTTTATGACTTATAAGATTCTAATCAAAACAAACCTCGTTATAACACATTTGAAACGAAATAAACACCGTCAACAATGATTCATATACGTAGAGATAATCTGAATGTTCTAATTAAATTCGAAACACCAACCTCAAATTAAATACTACTGAAATAATATTCGTTATCTATAATTTCATGAATCAGTTTTAATCACTGTAATTTGTTACGGATGTCTTTCGTCTAGGATGATTTATTTCGTTATATGTTTACCCTTCAAAAAAACTTTTGAACGATGTAGATATTTATTTAAATCATGTACTGTAATAAATAGTATTTAAATTTTGAGTATAATTACTGTTTCGGATGTTTGTTTTTAAAATCATAGATCTTATTCGTGTACTGTGTTAATAAAACAAACATTTTGTAATTTAATTATACGATGTGTTCGATTGACTCGTACATTGTTCGTGGTATAATGATAGGCCGTTGAAAAGACCAACAAACCTATATACGGGCACCTATAAAGCCAAACATCCGAAACAGAAATCGTCGATTGAACTCATCGACCATTACCATAGCTGTCAATCGAAAGTGGATGACGCGGGGGTAATTGATGAACGATAACTTTCTAAATTGCTCGTTGTCGTACATGGAGAGAAACATAATACAAACACCTGACGTTGTTGTTGTATTAAGCTGTGTAAATATTTTTTTCGTCGACAATTTTCTATACGATTATGTATTGAATGTTATTTATGTATGTTATGAGGCCACCTCGATGAACCAGTGATACATTTTGGTATGTGTATGTTTCTAATATATTCGATCGTACGGAGTGATAATATAGATTAATAATATGCACGGTTTATCTTAGATACAAAGATTGGAACTTGTGAAATGTGTAATGTAAAGTTTTAGATCTGAATGTGTCGATTGTATCTGCTCGTTTCTAAAATGTATTGAATAGTTTGTCAGTTGGAAAAAAAGTAATTTGATATATCATACGTTCACTTACATACACACACACACTATATATATATATATATATATATATATATATATATATATATATATATATATATATATATATATGTACAGTGAGTCACGTGAAACTCATATAAGATTATGTTCAATAAATTTTTGTATATTAACTTTTAAATAAAAAAAAAAATTATATTTGCCTTAAATTGTTTATTAAGGATATTTTTATCATATAAAAATAAATAAATCATAAAATAATACTTAAAGACGAAAAAAAAGTACGAATTCTGAAAAATCATTCAAAACACATCAAAATGAAACTCATACAACTAACAAATTATTTATTAAATTAAAATTTACAATAGTTTGAATTATTTTAGTACTAAGTAGAGTAGTCTTTATTAATTTTTATAGCCTTTAAACGATTCGGGATGGATTTAACTAATTTTACACAATAAGCTAGATCAATTTTCCCCATTTTTCTAATAATGCTTTTTTAAATCATTTTTATTACTAATAGTGTGTGTTCTAATGGAAACTTCTAAGTGATTCCATTGATTTTCAATCACATTTATATCAGGTGATTATAGTGGTGTTTCCAGTACTTTGGGGCAGTTATATATCAACCAACTAAGTATTTTATAAGCTTTGTGCTTGGGGTCGTTGCCCTGATAAAAAATAAATGTTTGTAAAATCCCAAGTTTTTGTTCAATTTTTTTCTAATAGATCAATATAAACATTTTGATTCATAATGCCATCTATAAAATTAAATTTCTATTTTGCACCAGACAAAATAGAAATATTAATATTTGAGTTCTTCGTTGGTTTTTTCACACATATGATCTACCATCTGATCTTAAATCATTGTATTTGTTTTTATATGTAAAAAAACGTACTCTCAGAACAAAAGATCTTTACCACCATATTTTTTTGTAAAACTCAATTTTTTCCTTTAATTAATCGTTCTTACAAAAGATTTTTTCCCACAACTCTACCATTAAGCTCATGCTTTCGTAAAACAATTCTTATATTTTCTGGATTAACTTTTTTGCCGAGATGTTTCTCAATTTCTATGGCCAGTTTTGGAGTATTAATATGGTATTTTTATTCTATTTGACGTATAAATCATTTGTCTGAATACATATTTTTTCACGCACTTGGTTTAGATTTATTTTGATTATCTGGTATTTTTATAACATTTTTATGATATTAAATACAGTTGCGGTGGCCCGATTCTATTATTTGGCACACATTTTTACCACTTTTAGAATGACGAATTGTGGCTTTTTTAATTCAATTGAAATTTGCGAAAGTGTGGATGCCATATTACTAGTATCTTAGTTTTATTTACTACTAAACGTAACAAATGAAATCAAAATATTTCATGAGGATTCCTCTGGTCATTTATTTTAGAAATGTTAAGTTAATTACAGTTCAGTCAAAACATACTATTAACATTAAAGATATGTTTTATTGAAATTTTGAGGTTGATTTTGAATTTTTTTCATAGTTTTGTTAATTTTTAATAATAAGTATGTCAACTCAAATTTAACTGTTTTATTTTTTAGTGCTAACTAATAAATCTTTGAAAAATAAACTTTAAAATTTTATTTTAATACATGTATGAGTTATTATTCTCCAATTTTTTTTACCTTGTTTCATGTTAACTTTGAACTCTTGTATATACATTTGAATGAAAATCAAAATTACAATAGAAGTTAAAAATAGAAATTGGCTGAAAATATATAAAATTTACTTACTAAATCAACATTTTTAACAGTTTTTATAACTGTAAAATATTTTTAAAATATAAATTTCTTTTTATTGTTCTATTAATTGTTTTAAATTTTAAAAATTTCAATTACAGTAATGAATTTTTCAATTTTATAACAATTTTAAAATTCTCTACGTACTAACAGAGCTACTACATACAAGTATTGGTGAACATTCTTGATAAATCACGAATGCTTTAAATCACGTATAAATAGACATTTAAAAAATTAAAAATTGAACCAACATTTTTCAAACCTTCTATCAAATCTCAAATAGAACTTCTTAATCCCCATATATAACCAGCTAAGAAACGAAAATTCCAAAACTGTATTAACATATTTTATCCATACCTTATTTACTTACAATTCTCATCTAGAGAAATTTCTTTTTATATAAAAAAAATATTCGTTCGATAGAATTAATATCGTCTTCGTTTCGTTTTTATACACCGAAATCAATTTTTGTAGCTAAAACATGAATAGATAAGTATTCCAATAAGAGTATGCATAAATCTGCACCATACATATTATAATGTTGATAGTATTTTCAGATTGAGTCATCCTTTTCAATACATATTTGAATAAAAGGCCCCTTTTCAAACCCGGATTTCAATTCTGAGAAATCATTCATGTGCTAATAATCAGTATTTGGCATTGAAATATTCAACGTGAAATTCTGTTAAATATCGTAAATCATAAGGGTTTGACGAGTCGAAGACATTTTGACATATATATATATATATATATATATATATATATATATATATATATATATATATATGTAACAGATTGATATTGACAAATAAACGTATCTATTATATAAAATGGTCACTTGTATTAATTTATTATAATAAATATTTTATAGAAGACAAAGTATTATAGTTTCTTTTGATATCTGTCATCATTCTGTTTGGAAATTTATGTAAATTTATTTTTATGTTTGAATTTATTTAGTTCTGTTATTATCTTAACTCGTAAAATATATAAAGACGTCACAAAACTGTGATAAAAACGGTTAAATAGAGTCAGTCATAAAATACACATTTATGTGTTTTCTTTGGGGAGAAAATTTAAATTCGGTCGTAAATTATATAAAGATCATTAATAAGTAACTGTCTTTGTTTATCTTGAATTCATATACAGAATTATATCGAACATATGACAAAATTTCAACAAATAAAAGCTCGTTTATAGATGAGATTTTTGATATATACATACTATTGATATATAGAATTTTCCAATAAGTGCTTCAGAAGTTTAAATAGAAATAAAACAAAAATATTTAAGTAATTAGTTATTTATTTTTACTGTTTTTAAGCATATTCTATGGGATTAATGATGAAATACAATTTCACTCATCTGGCCACTAAGACTTCGTTTAATCCAATTTTGAATCACTGTTTCATATAATTATGGTCCTATTTCACGAATTACACGTTCAATGTGTATTTTTAATGTTTCTGTTGTTTATAGTTTATCAGCATAAACCAATAATTTCATATAATCTATATAAAAGCAGTTAGATTACATAATCTTGATGGCCAATTGATGGATCCATTTTGTGAAATAATAAACTCATTATATTTTTAAAGTTTTTCAAATTTCTAAGCGTTGTTGAAGTGTTAAACGATCCATAATAATTTATCAATTTATACCATGTTAAAATATCAAAATGAGCTTAAAAAAATTCAAACATGACTGCCACTAGCTGTCAGAGTTCTGACATTCTTATGGGAAAACCGTATACTTATAAATAAATTTAGTAAACAGTATATTATTATTGAACATTTTAATTCAAATTTGAGTTGTTTTAGGCAGTAATTGAAAGCAGATAATCAAAAACAACTTCAATATTTTTCCAATTAAATCATATTTTTTCTAACTTTAACAAAAATTTTATTAAACAATTAAAATTCGATATTTTATTCTATTTACTTTTTCCAAAAAAATATATTATCTTTAGTGTTTAATTTTGATTTTATATTTATATATTTTGTTATCTAATAAAAATATTTAATTTTTTTTTCTGTTTCAGGTAAATGATCACAAAGTTAATTTTTAATTCTACTCTATTGGTAAGAAAAAAATATTTATATACAACTTTTTCTCTTTGTTTCTCTCTCTCTCTCTCTCTCTCTATATATATATATATATATATATATATATATATTCTAATATATCTAAAAAAAATATTATGTTAATCAAAAAACATACAATTTAAACTAAGACTAGTAATTTTTTTGGATTTATTTTCTAAAACTTAAAAATGAAGTCTAAAATATTTAGTAAAATAATATATTTTTTGTGTATTTAAAAGGTATATATTTTTTCTCATTTTTATTTTATTAATATTAATTTTGTCGAAAGAATTGGGAATTTTTTTTCTAAAAAACACACTTCATATAAACTGTTTTCTAGTTGATTAAATATTGAATATTTTCCAAAAATCTAATTATGTGATTAAGTTACAAAAATCCAAATCATCTGCATATATTTTCAATTAGTATCAATCAAGATAAAAAATATTTAATGTAAATCAATTCTATTTTTTGAAAAAAATTGAAGATATAAAATTTAAGTGTTAAATGATCCATATTAATTTGCCAAACTAGACTGAGTTGAAATGTCAAAATTAGTTTTAAAAAAATCAATCATGCTACCAGCTGTCAAAGTTCTGACATTTTATTGTAAAACCGTATATTAAATAAATATTGAAAATAAAAAATATTTATTATACAAACCATGTTGATAGTTGAGTATATTTTGTTCTGAATAAATTACTTTCTCTTCGACAGATTTTATTTTCAGTCTAATTACAAAATAAAAACTGTTGTATGTCTTTTTTGATAAAAAAAACCTTTGTCGATTAAATCTTTACATAACTTATTTATAAATAATCTGGTTTATTCACGCCAACACTAGTCGTGTAAATTTTCATTGGGTTTGCACTAACTAATCTGATATTAAGAACTTGAAGAAACTTAGACTGAAATAAAATTAAACACGCGAATTAAACCCAACATAATTACAAATGGAAGAGAGCGTAAATAAATCTGTTAAATTTCAAGTACATAATTTCAACAATCTTATTAAAATTACTGTTGCGGATTCTAATCCCATAGGAGACGTAAGTTTCTTGTTTGTTAACTGTATAGTAGTTTAAAAGTATGAGATGATATAAAAATCATTTTAATTGAATTTTAGTAAATTTGAAAGGTTTTTCATTGAAATAAAAATTGGTATTTTTTGTTCATTTATTAAATTTTAGTAAACAACTCTAGATAATTTAATTCTTACCCAAATAAAGTAATTAAAAATTTTAAAAATCGATCCCACTGTCCAGTAAACTAGAATAAATTCTCTCACTGCAATAATGAAACGTGCAACCGCACATATTTATTTAACCAGAGATTCATTTTAATATCATGGCTTATTATCCAACGGACAATATACATTTTCATATAAAAAAAAACCGTTGCAAACACGGAAAACATTTTAAAATGAGTAAGTTGACAAGCGAATGGAAAAGTTTTTCATGAAACATAAAAGTATATAAGGAGTAACAAATATCGCATACACACAGTCGTGTTCTTTCATATACGTGACATTGTCATAAACAAGAAATTATGGCTTTTCTTACATTTATTCGTGCGACGTTTCGACAACACTACAATAAAAATTTATATTTTTCTTTGTCGACGTACGAATAAAAATTGTATTTCGTCGGTCATGTTTCTATGTTTCGTCTATATACACATATTGCTGCTGTCGACGTTCGTTGAATACGGAAGTAATTACTTCATATTTGTATACGTAGAGATCGTATGTCAATGTGTCATATATTTAAATATATATATATATATATATATATATATATATATATATATATATATATACTTATAGCCAAAATATAGGTACACCAAGTTCTTTTTCTTAAATATTAATTAAACATAGAAAATATTGATACATGATTAACTTATTTTTATTTTAAATCACATTGTCAAAAACAAATTTTTTAACATAGAATAAAAATTAAAAATTTCAATAAAGAGAAAAAATAATACAGTGACTCCCACTCGTATTCATACACCACCTAGTTAAAACTTTATTGCTGAAAATATACCTCTTATTTTAAAAAATAGAGAAATATATTTTAGGGTTGTTAGACAACAATGTTATCAATAATACTTGTAAAAAAATATGCTATTTAAAATATTTCATAATAAAAATAAAGAATTAAAGAAATTTTACAAAAATAACTCAACATTCGTATTCGTACAGCTGTAGAAATAGTTATGTAAAATGGTAATAAGGGGAAGTACAAACATAAACAAATTTTTTTTTGCACAAACAAGCTCCTACCAGTTTCTATATGTTTGTGTCAATTTAAACAAAGTATATCATAGTATATTCACAATATTTGAAACATGGGTAGAAAAGGCAAGAAAACATCAATTGTGTTGAGAAAATTAATTATTTCTCATCATAAAGATGGAAAATTTTTACAAGAAATTAACCAAATTATATTTTGAAGTCTTTCAACTGTTCAGTATGTTGTAAATCGGTATAAAAATGAAAATAGAATAGAAAATAAATCTAAAAACACAAATAGAGCAAAACTAACTGCTTACGATAGGAGATACATTGTTAAACAAATTAAAGAAAATCCGAGAATCAGTGCAAAAAAACTTGTTTTAATAATAGAAAATGATCTTAAAAAGACTGTTAGCTCTGAAACTGTATGTCGTGTTCTGTGAAAAGAGGGATATAATGGTAGGGTAGCGTGGAAGAAACCATTTATTAGTGAAGTGAATAAAAAAAAAGAGATTAGAATTTGCCCATAAGTATAAAAATTATACTTTTGATTTCTGGAAAAAGTTATCTTTACCGATGAAAGTGAATTTAATCTTTTGGATCCGATGGAAGACAAATGGTGTGGAGAAAACCGAATATAGAGTTTCACAAGAAAAATCTTCGGCCTACTATAAAACATGGAGGTGGTTCGGTTATGGTATGGGGATGCTTTTTTACCGCGAGCACGGGTAATTTACAGTTCATCGACTGAATAATGGATAAATACAAATATATGGACATTTTAAAAAATAACGTAGAATAAATTCCAACTGATTTGGAAATGTTAAAGGAATTTTCGTTTTACCAAGATAATGATCCCAAACATAAAGCACATATTGTCAAACTGTGGTTATTGTATAATTTACCACATGTGATGGAAATACCCCCATAATCACCCGACCTAAAATCCTATAGAAAATCTATGTGCAGAATTAGAAAATACGATTTCTCAAACAAATATGATTTAAAAATACGTTTAGAAACTGAGTGGCGTAATATTGGGTTTGAAATTTTCCAAAAATTAGTAAAATCAATTCCAAAGCGATTATTATAAGTGATCAAAAAGAAAAAGCACCGTACAAAATATTAATTTTTGATCATTTTGTATTTTTTGTCAGAAAAAAAATATTTATCTGTACTAATACAAATGTTGAGTTATTCTTGTTAAATTTCTTGTATTTCTTTATTTTTATCATGAAATATTTTAAATAGTATATTTTTTTACAAATATTATTAATAAAATTGTTGTCCAACAGCCCTATAATATATTTCTCTATTTTTAAAAAAATAAGTGATACATTTTCAGCAATAAAATTTTAACTGAGTGGTGTACGAATACAAGTGGGAGCATTTGTATATATATATTTGGCCAAAATATAAATACACCAATTTTTTTTCTTAAATATTAATTAATCATAGAAGATGTTGATATATGATTAACTTATTTTTATTTCAAATCACATTGTCAAAAACAATTTTTCCACATAGTATAAAAATTTCAATAAAGGAAAAAAATAATAGATCCTTAGACGAAATAATACTACTAAATATTGTATTATATTTATTGTACTACTGTGTTATTCCCAGGGATAATAAAACGTTAATTTCACTAAGTGTCAGAGATAAAACCCATAATTCATACAATCAATACAAGGATGTAAAATTTGTGGACTAGATAAGTCAGAAAATCAAAAAATCAAAGAATAAATATAATAATAGCTTCTGTATTATTTTTTCTAGACTTTTCTATATAACATTCGTTGAATATATTATAACACAAAGTTATTAATTTTCACAAAGGAATTTGTACATCAGTACTTTATGATTTTATTAAAATGTATAATAAGTACTCTCTCTTCACTTTTTGTTTCTTATGATATAATTTAAATATTCCATCAGTTTTGAAGAGCAACTATATGGAATATTTCTGATTAATATTATATATTTTTGTTCTATTTTTCATCTCCAGTAAATGAATCAAAATAACAAAAATCACTGAACCAATATTTGGAATTAATTTCATTTCTTTTTGATTTATATTTTCTTTGTTATTAATTATAAACTTTCAATTTGAAAACATTTAATATTAATAATAAAAGAATAGTAGTAAAAACTTGTAAATAATTTTATACATTCGTTTTAATTTAAATGTTTGAAAATATTTTCTTCTCCAGTTACTTCAAAAATAATAACAGACACGTGTCTATCAATTATATATATAATATGTGTGTGTGTGAATGTTTATAAAAAAATCATTTCATCAAAGTTACCCCATATGAACAGGGAATAAATAATAATCGCTTATTGAAATGTGATAATGCTTTATGAAAATGTGTACAGCTCGATGGCAATAAACGTTCAAAGATGTTCGTTTCCTGTGAAATAGACGTCATCGTGCGTATTTTCAATCGACACGGTGTAATTTGTGCACTCGACTGTGATTCAAAACGTTTTCGTTAAGTACTTAATTGAGAAAGACATTCAAGTTCATGTGCAACGGACGTTTTATAAACGATGCACGTTGAATCGTTCGACTGCAAAAATGATTATCGCGGTTTCGAACTAACTCGAATCAGTGTTGAATAAGAAGTCGTTTTTACATTTCGATTTGTTAATTCGAATAAACGATGTATTTATAGTCTGTTCAAAAAGTACTAGGAATTGTTTATTTAAAAAACGCGCATTAAGGGAATCTTAATTTTTTTTTGGGGTAAGTTAGCAATTTATTTATTGTTTTGGAATTGTGGCTGATTCACTTTAACACAAATGAATTTTAACTCCAACATCACAATAGTTTAAAGTTTATCGTTTAGTTCAATTTTTTCACAATGGTTTATCGTTTAGTCCAATTTTTAGTCACTCTTTCAAATAATTGTAGTCCAATTTCATGAATTACATGTTCAATGTTTATTTTTAATGTTTCTGTTGTTTGTGGTTTATTAGCATAAACCAATGATTTCACATAACCTCACAAAAAATAATCCAATGAAGTTAAATCACACGATATTGGTGGCCAATTGATGGATCAATTTCGTGAAATAATGGACTCATTGAACTTTTGTGAGTCTATTGAAGATTTTTACAATTTCTAAACATTGTTGAAGTGTTAAACATTCCACAATAATTTGCCAAACTATACTGAGTTAAAATGTCAAAATAAGCTTAAAAAAAATTCAAACATGACTACTATTGACATTCTTATTGGAAAACCCTATATAACAATCTTGCTTTTTGATTAATTTTCAAATTTAGTTACCAATTATTTGCAAAAATTTTGTTTATACGATAAAGATTTTAATATGATTTTTGTCATATATTAAAAATTTTTAAAAAATATATGTGATTTTCCAAAAAAAAATCTTAGATGAATAAAATAAATATGTTGAGATAAATAAACTGATTTCATATTTTCGATTAGAATTACATCTGTGTATGTGTTTTAAAAAAAGTAAGACGAATAATTAAAACATCGATGTTCGTTCCGACGTCTCTTCGAGCTCGTCTCTCATTTTTCCGTTCGAAAATGTACATTTTAATTATATTTCCATTAACCTCGCGAAACGGTACGTTTAAAGACAATGATAATTGAATAACTGCCGTCTGTGCAAAATATAAACGCTTTTAATTTTTTCCACTGAATTTTTCACGGAAACTAAAATCAGATGAACGCCGAAGGGTGAGGATTTTTTTTATCCACGACGGGGATGTATTCTACCAGAACACGCTCGCAGCGATTTGAGTACTCGAGTTATATCTCGCCAGGATAAGTGTTCCCTGAAGAATATTGACATTTCCCGCATTTTTTTCATATTAACGCCTTCGTCGGTTTTAAACGTTCCGTAATTTTTTTTTTGAACAACGTTATTAAATATACTGAGTGATTATTTCTAGGCCACTTGCTACGTTCGTTTACCCTTGAAACGATACTTTGCTCGATTTTCGACGAATTCAGTCGAATCAAATCAAATATTTGATTTTGTTATAGAAACGTTTTATATAATTACACGCGGAGTTGTTATTTTTACACATCATAAAAAATGTAATAATTTTTAATAAAGTTTACGCGTACAACTCCGTAAAGTAATTAGTATTCAAGGAAACAAACTGTTCTATTTTTTTAATTGTAGTACAAATTACTTGATATGGAACACAGCACGTGAAACAAACTCGTTATTAAGTTATTAAATTACATTTTTTGTATGTGCAATTAAGACGTTACGTCGGCTTGTGTCCCGTACGAGTCTTAAAGTAATGTAATTTCGTATAAATAACAGAAATATGTATAATAATGTCACAACATTCTGATTTCGTCATAAATCTTGTCGAATGACATAGCAAGGACGTATTTCTAACAATTCAGACTTTTTAACGGTATCATTAAAACTTTTCCGACATGAATTTCACAAAGGTCTTTGCATTGTTAGTTCTCCTGATGGAATTGTTTACGTGAGAAGTTCGCTTACTTTATACAAATAAGGCTAAGTAGACAATTATGGACACGTTGCTGTTTTAATTGTCAAGTTAACTTTGTCGGATGTGCGTGTGTAGTTTTAAACTAGATACAATTTCTTTTCACTTTATATAAATATTTTATGTACACACACATATATACATACAGTGCCCTCCAAACGTTAGTTAAAATAAACACTTCTAAGTTTTTAAGTAACATAATATTTAATAGCTCGGTTTTTCATCACTAGCTTGTATAGACATGATTTATAATTACAAAGTGTAATTGTTTTTAAGAAAGTATTTTCCGAAATTCATATCACTCGAGTAACTAAACAATAAATATTAAGTAATCATAAAAATTCACCTCGTTAGAAATTTAAAAAAAGATTTGTTTAAGTTTAGTAAATTCTCGTAGATATTTTACAGTAAATTCGTAATATTTAATCCCCAAAAATTAACTATTAATCATTATTAGTAAAAAAAAACTCCGAGATGAAAATTAACTATAGAAGAAAGATCAAAAGTTGTGATTGAATATGAAAAACTAGAAAATGATAGTACAGTTGGAAAATATTGAAAATTACTGCCGAAAGAGTAAGGAAAATTATAAAAAAAACAGATAAGTTTCGACACTTGCAAATAAACCACATTTGGTGCAATTTAGAATCATTATTTTCAGCGATGATCGGTGTATAGTATAACAGTGCAAAATTAATCCGACAATTGTAGTAAGAGAAATTCGAGAGAAATTGCATGAGGTAGAGATTTTAGTTTTTGAAATCATTATTAGAATTCACGATGCTAAATCGAAGGGTCATTTGACCAAAAAGAAACCTTTATTGACAATAAAGTGAATAATAAGTGATTATTGAACACTTTAAAAACTATTGTTGTGTTTGGGTTAGAAATTAATTTGTGTTAAACGATTTTCTGTTAAATTATATTTTCTATTTAATTTATAAAGATGTTTTAAGAAATATATAAAGTTATATTTGACACTACACACACACCTACATACACACACACACATGTATATATATATATATATATATATATATATATATATATATAAATCAATGAAATACAAAATCAAATTTACATTTTTATTACACAATTATATCCAAACACACAATGGGTTTTGTTTTTAAAATGTAATATGTACATAAGTGTTTCCCGATGACGATTACTCATAGTATGAATCAACTTGTACAAACACCCACACGCGTGGGTTATTTTCATAAGGTGTACGTCTGTATTCAAACATTTGTAGGGTGACTAGTGTCTGAAATAAGATTAGAGAGGTAATTCTCTTTGTATAATCATGGATCATTGTAACTTGCGTTACATTATGATAACAAACGATCACCCGAATTTCAATCTCCAGATTATAATATTATTCCAGTGATAAATTTACTTATAAATTATGTATATGCTTTAAAATGTAAACATTTACAAAAGTGTTATTGCGAATTATAAGAAATAATCGTATGTTAAACAGTTTAATTCTGATTTATATGAGAGAATAATGAGAAACCTGGGAAAATCACAATTTATACAGGAAGTCTGATTTTTTATTATCTATTTTTTTATATAACTTTTTTACAAAATTTGGATCATCTCTTATAGACTGATAATTGCTTCCATATTAATTAAAAAAAATAGAAAAATAATCATATTTTTTACATAATCAAAACATAAATTAATCATTTTAATTCCAAATTCATTTCAAAACTCAATTCATCTAGGTTCATCCAAATGTGACGCCTAGATTTGTGTTTTATTGAAAAGAAATATGTGTATGTTTTTTTTTTAATAAAGCATAAATCTAGGCATCATATTTGGATGGCCATATATATATATATATATATATATATATATAAATACATATAAATACACACATATACATACATACAATTATTTTACATCAAATTTTAGTTGTATATTTCAAATAGAGTGTTATACAATTTTAAATATCTACAAATATTTGTTACTCTAACAATATATGCATTTCAATTTAATCTTTAAAATATTATACAAACATACTTATTGAAATATACAAATGAAATTTTAGGTAATTCAGTTATGTCAAAAATATATCATTTCTTAAAATGTATCGACAAGTCAATATCGAGTTTATCATTTTATGTAGTGATTTCGAAATAAGTGCACTATGAATTTGAATTACTTTTCTTGGTGAGTGTTTTTTTATGTTTTTATTTCATATATATATATATATATATATATATATATATACATATATATATATATATATATATATATATATATATATATATATATATATATATATAGAACATTTTTGAAAAAAAAATATTAATATTTATATTTTACACTCTTGTATTTTGGTAATGAAAAAATAATACGACAGTCAAAACAATTTTATCAAAAAATTAAACATTAAATTATTAAACATTTTTTTCTATCGCATTTTTATATTCTTCTAAATTTATTATATTCTTAATTTTTTTCTTCTATACAATTTTAACTATTATATAGGATGTCTCATCAGCACAACTTAATTTTTAAATAAAACTAATCTTTTTTTGAGCGAACGATAATATTTTTTTGAGCAGTAATGACTGTGCGTTTTTAATAGAACACCGTATATATTCATTCATTTAACTGTTCGTTCTAGTATCTTTGTTAATAAATCATACGTTTGATCCTTTTCATCTTTTTCACTTCTATAGGGTCATCCAAATATGACACCTAGATAATAAAACACAAATCTAGGCGTCACATTTGGATGACCTTACATAAATCATCCATAGATTGTATGAGAAGTTAACTGAAACTTTATGTAAAGTATTTGGTTTATTTGAAATTCACGCAACCACTAATTATTCTCTGTTTATTTAATATTGAATCATTTTTGATTTATTTTATAATAATCAGTTTATATATTTTATTGAAATTTCCTCAAATAACTAACTACTGTAGAAATTTATTTTTCATTCAAAAGTTAATACCGAAAATTGAAAACTGAAAACAAGTATTTTTATTATTATAAATAATTTAAATAAATGTTAGTAAAACAAATATTAATATTTTATAAATGAAGTTTTCTTTTTAAATCCTCCCTTCTCTCTCTCTCTCTCTCTCTCTCTCTCTCTCTCTCTATATATATATATATATATATATATATATATATATATATACAGTATGGTAAATGTATTTATTGTTTAGTTTAATTTAATTAATTAATTAAATTAAATTTTTCAATTTAGTTTTTCTTACTTTTTTACCATACTTATCAAACGACCCTCGTACTTATGTAATTAATAAAACAACTTTACTAGTATCGACCAATTCCACCAACCAAACTAATTTCCCAAATCCAAACTATACAGTTGACTGATTTTACTTACTTTGATAAAGAATTTCATTTCGAAACGCTGATTCAAGTGCTTTTTCATTTTATTAAAAAAAGAAAACCTCTTTGTAAACATCAACAAGGTATATATATATATATATATATATATATATATATATATATATATATATATATATATATTTCAAGCAAACATAATGAATTTTCCTTTCAGACCGTTTGTCTTGTCTCTATAATTTTTATTTTATATAAATGGATGAAAATCGTGTATTTAATCGATATAATATATATATATATATATATATATATATATATATATATATATATATATATATATATATATAATGTTTGTATATTCACGAATAAAAAATATATTTGTATACAAATATCGCGAATAAAAAAATAGCCTATTTATTATGTGCGTATTTTTTTCTCTCGTTTATCATTGAAAATTACATTTGCCTTTGTGTCAATGAAAAATTCATGATGTGAGGTAAATTTGAAAAATAACGCATGCTTGCTTTTTGTGGAATCAGCGTGGCGGAAAGAGGTCGAACCCCCTCAATACAACGTGCACACGTACCCCTATATACACACACACATATAGGTAGATGTATACACGTACACGAATACACGAACAACTTCATTTGTAGAGAAAGGGTGTACGACAGGCTCGTCTTCTTGGTGACACGACCTAATCTTCATTCATATTATATAGTCGTGTATGATATATATACACACACACATAACGTCATTTATTGTAAACATGTTTTCAACGTCTTTCCTTTATATTCGGAATTAAAAGAGGGTAAAAAACTGATACTGATTTTATGTAGACGTCCGGTTCGACATTGCAATAGAAATTTGTTATGTTTTTAAGTACAGTAATATCTCGTTTAGCGCTTAGGATGCGTTCCTGATAAAAAAGCGCTAAATGAAACAGATCATTTTAACACACAGTAAATAGGGAAAGAGGACCACCCAATCAAAAATAAACAAATTTTACTTTAATTTTAAGTAATTTTTATATTAATTTGCATAATAATATATGTTATATAATACATAAACATATGCACACAGAAATATAAAGTTTATTTTTGTGATGAAGGTCCTGGCTCTTCTGAAATTCTCGATTTTTTTTGCAATAAAGTCGTCTAGTGTCATTTGTCGCTTTCTTTTTCTATCGTTAAGCAAATGTCTGTATCAGGAGATCGCATTCAAAACGTCTCATCTTGCTTTTGCACTCCTTTCAAAATCTGGATCATTCGCTACAATTTGATCAACGATTTCGGTTATCGTTACCAAACTTTTACTAAGGAAATCTGTAACAAGTTCTTTGGGTTCTTCGTTTTCAGAATCACTATTTTCAAGTTCTACATGAATTCCTTGTTCTTCCAGTTCTTGAAAGTCATCGTTGGTAACGCTCTCGTCAGAAACTTGCACTAACTCCTCAATATCCTGCTCATCTACATCTCCTAGTCCTGCTGTAATGATTAGATAGACTTTTCTCATTGAGAATCCTTGGATACCTAAAGACATACCTTCCTCCACATAAAAGTTAATTCTTCAAAGTGAGGTCGATATTCCCTATGGCATCCATGATGTTATATTTTTTCCAAAATTGCACAATTGAATCTTTATTTTCACCGTCTGTTTTATCAATAAATTGTTGAAATGTACAACTAATATGCCTTAAAATTTGATACGGTTCCCTGATCCATCGGCTGAATTAATGACGTAGTGTTGGGTGGTAGGAAAACTACTTCAACCGGAATGCAAGTGTTTAACTCGGACAAGTTGGTGAGATGGATTGGAGAATTATCCATCAGTGATATAGGACCTTTGGTTCAATTTTTTAAAATTCACAATTATGTTTTACGGATGGATAAAATTATTTTTTTAGGCTTCGAGGAGACCGCGTTATATCGAATCAACGTTAATCAAGGTATTAGTGTGTTATGTTGAAACTATTTGATGTTTTTATAAGTCTTAAATCGGTTAATTTTATTGGAAATTTGTAGTTTGTTAATTAAAAGAATTCCAAAAATTCCTGTATCTCGCAAACGATGATCAGCATATTTTTTTCAAGAATATAAATGTTTTTTATTCTATTTATAATGGTTGAATATTTCAATATAAAATCATAATTTCCTGTTAATGAGAAATTACTGAGGTCATCCACTTGTGGTCAATCCATATAAAGATCGGGTACTTACATTACACCTTACTTATTCATTTCTTAAAATTCAATAATTTATATCTACTAAGAATCAAGAAAATTAGAATTGAAAAAACGATCCAATAAATTACAAAAAAAAAAATAATAATTGTGTGAAAAAAATTACTGTGTTAATAAATCAAACTGATGTTGAATTCGAAATCGAAAAAAAATCCTTAAACTGTCAAAAACGTCTCTGTATGACATTGTGTAAAACGTGTTGTTGATTTGAATCATTCGAGTGTATTTATTTTTGTATTTATGTACACTTCATTGAACACAGAATTTTTCTCGATGCTGCATACAAAAAATATTGTCATCTAAAAGTTCTTTCAATTTACTTTAATTTCCTTGGAAAACGTTTTCTTTTTTGCTTGTTAAAATTTCGATAAAAATATTTTTTTATTGTTCATCCATCCATACATATGTATGTATATAAATTTACTTTTTATAAAATTACATTCAGTCAATTTATTATACGTACATCACGAGCCGAAAATTACCCATGAAATAATAATAATAATTAAATAATTAGTTTCAAGATACGAATATAAGGTTAAATGTGAAAAGTGTGAAGTACTTTACGTACATTTACACGAAACAATCATTATATCAAACTAAATCTATCCTCGTATAAATGTATGTATGTACATACATTAAAAAATGTATGTCAGTAGGTTCTTTAGATACTTAATTCACTTAGAGCCACTTTCGATTGTCTAGTTTTGCTTTACGCGGATCTTTGAATTGATCATTAAATTATATTCCATTAATATATTTATAACTTGATTAATATTTGTTAAAAATATTTTTTAAGAAAAAAATGTAATCGATCAATTTTCACAAGAAATAAATTTCATCGGACTACATTCTTTCAAAATGTATAAAAATATATTTTATTTTATACACTGTAATTTATTAGTAGAAAAGATGCTCTTTTCAAAATTGAATAGCTGTTTCTCAACCGTATTTAAAGAAATCGATCCGATACGAATACCGTACAGTGGACTCGACTTCCTTGTAAAACGTTAATCCTGACATTTCTTTTCATATAAGTGCTGTTCTATATCTCTATCGGATATCGACGTCGCGCCAATGTATCGAATCTGATACATGTTTTATGTGTACCGTTCACTGAACGACACAAACCCTAATTCTTTAAATATGAGAAAGACTACGAGCTTAGACTTTAATCTGACATTCGAAACTATTGAAATAATCGTTTGTGACTATCGATATTTTTTACTGGATCGAATGTCTTAACAGCGAGATTCGAAAATAAATTGCACTTATGTGTGCGATTTTCAGTTTCTAGAAACAGACATTTATCTGCTATTAGAAAAATCCTTTTTTGAATTTTCACATATATCAGGTTTTCCAATATGCGCTTCGAACGTTTCAATGGAAATATAACAGAAAATTTCAATTAATTCGTTTTTTAAGCATATTTTATAGCATTAATGATGGAATACAATTTTTAGACACTTTTTCTCAAAATTGTGGTCAAATTTCATGAATTACACATTTAATGTTTAATTTGAATATTTCTGTTGTTTGTGATTTATCGGCATGAACCAAATATTTCACATAACCCCACAGAAAATAAATCAATCGAATTAAATCATACGATCTTAATGGCCAATTAAACTTTTCATTAAACTTTTATTTTAAGAAATCTATTATTTTGTATATTTATAGCACTTAGCATCGTCCTGTTGAATTCACATATCGTGCAAATAATTTTCAATTATTTTTGGAAAAAAAATTATTAACCCGTTCTCTACCAGTGTCACGTATATGTGGCGACCCAATTTTCTTACCTGAGCCCGGCGTTACAAATGTGACGGATGTTCATTATCAGTTTATGATAACTGTTTGTACCAAATCGTGCCGCAAACAGATGGGTTATGTTAAAAACAATAAAATAGATACAGGATAATTACATTTTTTTTACAAGATCTGAGCGTCATGAATATATATACATGCGAAATCTACTATGTGAAACGTTATATTTGAAAGTAGAATAACTCCATTAATTCATACATTGAGATATTTAAAGATTTGCGTTTGAATGAATTAAAAAATATTGGCAAACGTTAATAAATTCGGATTATGTTTTTAAAACTATAAACTTGTTAAATTTTATTATGTAAAAATAATTAATAAAATTGTTAAAGAAAATAACCATTTTTAGCTACAAATGGACTTATACCACTTTCATTAATTACAAATGGACTTGTTCCACTTTCTTTAATAACAAATTGATCCGTTTGTTTTTGATAGTGGAATAAGTCCAATTATTCATACATTGAGATATAATATTTAAAAGTTTGCGTTTGAATTAGTTCATTTACTTTTAATTAAATGTGTCACATATATGTGACAAAAGGAATTTACTATAAAGATTGTAATATAATTTTTTTATCATATATTAAAAATTGTAAAAAATATGTGATTTTCAAGTAGAAAAAAATCTCATATGAATAAATAAATTAAGTGCATATTATGGCTGCCACCAGCTGTCAAATTTCTGACATTTTTATTAAAAAAAACCCTATATAAATTAATTTCAACTCTTGCCACTCTAATTTTTCGAAAAAAAGAAATCGATACGTGAAATTATTTATAATAACACTCGTATATATTTGATTCGAAATCAGATAGAGTGAAAGGTCACAGTAATACACATACGATACGGTATTCCATTCGTGTGCAGAGTAGTACTATTCTGGTTCGAAACAGACGTCGACCTGAATGGTATTCGGCGTAGTTCCTCGTAGTAAGAACGAAAACAATGGTTATGACGTACTGTTTGCTTATGTTATGTATAAGTAGACGTTACTTTGATAGCCGGGATTTGCTTTTTATCATATAAAGTGCCGGCAAAACCTTGACCAACTCTGTCCGTTTTATGAAATTCAATTCGACATATTTCTTCACGTGTTTAGATCCGAATCTCAGGAAGTATTCAATGTGTACTGCAATGATAGTTCTGCAATATTCATTATAAAATAAATTGTAATTATACATAAATTTGCACACAGATATTTTTTTTTTTTGGAAATTGTAAGAGAAATCTTCGGATGTTTATTCGATTATTATAAGTCGTTATCGAACTGAGAAATATTCGTTCTAAATTGCTATTTAAAAATGATATACGATGAAAGAAATGAAAAATCTCGATATGAATTCCCATATCGTGCCACTAAATTTTATTATTACCTTGAAAATTCGATTAAAATGTTGATTTAAATCCGTGAAAGCACATAAGAATTATATATATACAGTAGTTCATCGCACGTTGTTCGTAAACTTTGAACCAGCACATTTCAAATAAATTATATTCCTCGTTTTTTTTTAAATATAAGTGTTTTTAAGCGTGATATAACTTTAAATTGAATTCCTATCAAAAGTTCTATCTAACTTAAAAAAACACTTTTTATATTTATATTATATCACGCTTAAAAACACCTATATATAATCTGTTTTAGTAGCAAGCACGTTATGATATTTAATAAGAATTTGATGTTTTTACAATACGCCGATTTATTTCTCACGAAAAGTTTATTACGGTTCAGTTTTATCGTTTGAAAATAATTCTGTTATAGATTATTCATCACACGAATGACATTTGCGAAATAGGATTTAAAACGTTAATATAATTCATTCATCGTACGAGTAGAATTTCAAGTTTTTACATCTAGATGTATTTCAGTAAATTAAAATTATTAATCATACACTGTATGAAAATTGGAACGATGATTAATTCACTTCAAACAATTCATTATATTTACATCAAAAGAGTTTATTACAAACTTGTGATCAACTTCACAGGATTTTAAATCTCAACATATATATTTGTAACGAAATTGTAAATGTTTATAAAATGATCTATATACTGTAATATCTTCCTAATATTTTATTATATAGGATCATCCAAATGTGACGCCTAGATTTTTTATTTTATTAAACAGAAACTAATACACGTTTCTTTTTGATAAAACACAAATCTAAACATCAAATGCGAATGCTCCTATTTCATATTTCTTACATTTTCTTGATTTAGTTTCATTAAATTAATTTCTATTGAAAAATGTAAATAATGGATTTAAAATTGTTTAAAATCTAACAAGATTTTTCTATATTATAAACAGTGGCTAAAAGTTAAAATAAAACAAGGAATTGAAAAATAGTAACTCATACATATATTCAAATTCTGTTTATATATGCAGATTAGGGAGTTTTATTTGAGATTTGATACAAGATTTCAAAAATGTTGATTCAATTCTAAATTTTTTTACTCTCTATTCATACGTGATTTAAATCATTTACGATTTAGCAAGAATGTTACGCAATTCTAGTACGTAGAGAATTTTATAAATTATTATATAAGTGTTTTTTGAGCGTGATAGAAATTTAAATTGAATTCCTATCGAAAGTTCTATATAACCCAAAAAAAATCCTTAAAATATATATATACATACACATATATAAAGGTATTTTTTAGGTTAGATAGAATTTTCGATAAGGATTCATTTTAGTTCTATCACATTTAAAAAACACCTATATACTTAAAAAAATATATTATAATTGAATATCTAAAAATTTAAAATATCAAAGAGAAATTTATATTTTTTTTAAAAAAAAATACTCTTATTAGAATTGTTAAAAATGATGATTTAGTAAGCAAGTTTTGTATATTTTTGGCTGATTTTTATTTTAAACTTATATTGTAATTTTTATTTTCTTTGAAATATATATACAGTGGTTCAAAGTTAAAATAAAATAATAAAAAAAAATTTCAATTGATGAATAATAACTCACATATGTACTGGAATAACATCTTCAAGTTTTTTTTTTTGAAAGATTTAATTAGTAGTAAAAAATAGCTAAATTTGAGTCGATATTTTTATTATTAAAAATGAACAAAATTATAAAAAAAAGTCAAAATCGGTCTTAAAGCTACGATAGAACACATCATTAATGTTCATAGTATGTTTTAACTGAATTTGTAATTAATTTAACTTTTTTAAATAAAATAATCAGGGGAATATTTAAAAAGTATTTGTTGTGTTTAGTAGTAAATAAAGTCAAGATAGTAGTAATATGGGATCTACACGTTCTCAAATTTCAATTGAATTAAGAAAATTCATAACTCATCATTCTGATAATGATAAAAATGTGTGCCAAATTGCAAAAATTGTAAATCAGATCCCCACATGTGTTTAATATCATCTAACGTTAAAAAATATCAGACTATCAAAATATTTTTTATGGATTCAAACAAACGATTGTTAATTCGTCAAATAAAACAGAAATACCATATTAGTGCTCTAATAAATATCACAGAAGTTGAGAAATATCTCGGAAAAAAGTTAATCAAGAAACTATATTATAATTGAAAATCTAAAAATTTAAAACAATAATTTAAATATCGAAGAGAAATTTATATTTTTTAAAAAAATGTTACTCTTTTAGAATTGTTAAAAATGATGATTTAGTAAGCAAGATTTGTATATTTTTGGCTGATTTTTATTTTAAACTTTTATTGTAATTTCTTTTTTCAAATACATATACAATGGCTCAAAGTTAAAATAAAATAATAAAAAAAACTTAAATTGATGAATAATAACTCACATATGTACTGGAATAACATTTTCAAGTTTTTTTTTTTGAAAGATTCAATAATTATCAGTAAAAAACAACTAAATTTGAGTCGATGTTTTTATTATTGAAAAAGAACAAAATTACAAAAAAAATCAGCCTTAAAGCTACAATAAAACACATTATTAATGTTCATAGTATGTTTTAACTGAACTGTGGCTGATTCACTTTACACAATTGAATTTTAACCCCAACACCACAATAATTTAAATTGAAAAATAAGTGATTATTAAACACTTTAAATTATTGTGGTGTTGGGGTTAAAATTCATTTGTGTAAATCATTGAATATTATTTAATAATATAATGAAATATCCAAGATTTTTATCAAGAATAATTTTCAAAAACAAATATTTTAAAAATATAATACATTTGCTTAAATATCGTTGAATATATTATTTATCATCGGAGCCTTTCTGATAAAATCTTGAGTTACTATTTTTCATTTGAATTTTTTTTATCTTGTTCCATTATAACTTTGATCCATTGTAGTAGTTTATAGGTAATTAATTTTCCTATGCATATTATAAGTTTTCCATCCCTATAGAATGTTCTTTAATTCTTGTTCAATCTCTTCTTTAATATCTTTGTATTAGTTTTGTCCTTACAACAAACTTACCACCTTTAATTATAAAATTATATACATAATTCACTTTACGTATACGTACTGGTTTTCGAATGTAATATAATTTTCTTCAGAATCGTTTTTTAATGATATAACAACAACTCGCTGCACTTAATATCAAAGTATGTGGTAACAACTATACTTGCTTAGAAGTGAAAGTACAGCAAGAATGTCAAGTTTTAGACGGTAAAATAATCATACGACGCGAGTCAATAGTCGAGGTTGTGATTTTGTGATTCATTAGTTTCAACGACTGGTAATTATTTAGACAATGGACGATGGAACACGAAACGATTGCTCCACTAATTCAGTACGATTTATTTTTTAAACCGACACTTGAATAGATTTTTCATAACGATCTATTACAATCATCGGCATGAAACGACCGTGTGTATTTTACTTTCAAGAACATTTTCTCGCATAATTTGTTTATTTGCTCGTTGATCCGAATTTCTTTTTTATAATGATTCATTAAAGTGATTTAGTAAAGTTTAAGGTTAATTATTTATATCTGTGTTTTGTAGCGAGGTTTATTTAGAATGTAGATGTATGTTTGTTGGAAATTAACACGATTTAAATGACTCAATTACATGTTATAAAGAAATTCACGAGTCGTTATGTCATTATTTCCTTATTAGACATTTATTGGTCGATTACTGGATAACAGATTAAGGTTTTTTTCAATTAAATCGTTCGATTTATTTATGTCGTTTTTTAGTCGGACCAAATGTAAATTTTACACGAAACTCGTCCATTAGAATTGATTTCGTGCATCGAATCTTGACATTTAATTCGAACTAATTATGTCTAATTGCGATGACGTTGTTGAATAACAGATCAGTACATATTTATAATCAGAACACATGTTTCATACACATTGATTTATAGGTACGTCCAAATTAGTAAACATAAGTGGATTTAAACAGCGTTACATGAATAATGTTCGTTTAATTTGATAATTGTATAAACAGAAAATTATTATTTCGTACAATTGTTGTACGTAAATATTAATTTCCATGCAATTACACATTTCTCTAATTGAATGGTAATAAAATGTATGTATGCGAAATGTATATTGACGTCACTGAAGCGATAATAACAATTAAGTAGTCGATATAAAATCAATTTCATTAACAGACACGACGATTAGTACTTCAGTTACACGCAACGTACAAATAACAAATCCACTGATTCGACAGTATGAAAATATACCGAAATATTCTCAATCTAAAAACTGGAAAAACGACACAATTCTACAAAAAAAAAATCCAAGTACTTTATACAATTACTTAACGACAATTAACATATTATGTGTCTATTACTTTTTTAAGCCAAAAAATACAACTGCATTCACTCTTTCTTATTTATACTCGGTAATGTTTTTCATTATTTACAGTACTTTCTATTTTATTTGACTTAATTGTGCTTTAATGTCTTTATAAATGGTACACTGTCTCGTTTAAACATTATACATATTTAATCTGAAGAAACTTGAAGGGAATTGAATACGTGTTGAAATGGACCATTGTTATTTTTTTTCACTGGATTGTGTTTTATTCAATTAGACTCGCACATTTCAGTTATGTAAATATATTTTCATACAATACCGTATGACTTGGAACTTTTAATTATAATTTTAAATCGTTTTGATAATGGCATCTTGTTTCTATTTATACTAGTGTATATATATATATATATGTGGTGTGTGTATAATATATAAATAATTGTAAAGTATTAAACTGTTATGCTTCATTAAATAATAACCATTATACTTGTATTGAAACTGATATGTTTTTTTAGAGAAAAAGACATTTTAAAAATTAAACCCATTTGTTAAAATATTGCTGACTATTATTTATTAATAAATGAAGTAACCAAAATTTTTATCAAAGAATAATTAAAAAAAAATCCATTTGGTTAAATGTCGTTGAATATTATTTATTAATAAATGAAATAATCAAGATTTTTATCAGAAAATAATTATCAAAAAACATTACAAATAAAATTCATTTTTTGAAATATTGTTGAATATTATTCAAAATTAAATAGAATAACCAAAATGTTTATCAAAAAGTCATTTTGAAAAAATTAAAATTCATTTATTTAAATATCGTTGAATATTATTTATTGATAAATGAAAAACACAGATTTTTATCAAAGAATAATTTAAAAATAACTAATAATAATAAAATCCATTTGGTTAAATATCGTTGAATACTATTTATTAATAAATGAAATAACTAAGATTTTTATCAGAAAATAATTATCAAAAAAAAATTACAAATAAAATTCATTTTTGGAATATCGTTAAATATTATAAATAATTAAATGAAATAACCAAAATTTTTATCAAAGAATAATTTAAAAAAACTAAAATCCAATTATTTGAATATCGTTGAATATTATTTATTGATAAATGAAATAACTAAATTTTTTGTTATAAACATTTTTCAAAAAGACATTTTAAAAATTAATTTATTTGGTTAAATATCGTTGAATTTTATTTATTAATAAATGAAATAACTAAGATTTTTATTAAGCATAATTTAAAAAAAATATTTACAAATAAAATCCATTTGTTCAAACATCGTTAAATATTATTTATTGATAAATGAAATAACTGAAACTCTTACCAAAGAGTAATTTAAAAAAATGTTTTGAAAATAAAATCCATTTGTTTAAATGTCATTGAATATTATTTAATATTGTAATGAAATATCCAAGATTTTCATAAAGAATAATTTTCAAAAACAAATATTTTAAAAATATAATACATTTGCTTAAATATCGTTGAATATATAATTTAATAATAAATAAAATAACATTTTTTATCAAACTATAATTTTTAAAAGAAAACACTTTACAAATAAAGTCCATTTCATTGAATGTTATTTATTGATAAATGAAATAATCAAGATTTTTATCAAGACATTTTTTTAAAAAAACATTTACAAATAAAGTTAATTTGTTAAAATATCACTGAATATTATTTATTGATAAATGAAATAACTAAGGATTTTATCAAAAAATAATTAAAAAAAATTTTTTTACATTTGTTGATATATCGTTGAATATTATTTATTAATAAATAAAATAACCAAAAATATTAACAAAAAATAATTTTCAAAAAAATTATTACAAATGAAATAAATTTGTTTAAATATTTTTTATTAATAAATAAAATAACCAAAATGTTTACAAAATAACAATTTTCAAAAGAAAACACTTTACAAACAGAGCCCATTCATTTAAATATCGTTAAATATTATTTATTGATAAATGAAATAATCAACATTTTTATCAAAAATAATTTTCAACAAAAATATTTACAAATTAAAAAACGTTATTCAAAAATCGTTGAATATTATTTGTTAATAAATGAAATAATCAAGGATTTTATCAAAGAATAATTTTCAAAAAAATAAAATCCATTTATTGAAATATCATTGAATATTATTTATTAATAAATGAAATAATCAAGAGTTTTACCAAAAATTATTAAAAAAAATAATAATTATAAAATCCATTTGTTAAAATATTGTTAAATATTATTTGGTAATAAATGAAATAACCAAGGATTTTATCAAAAAATAATTAAAAAATAAGATTTTACAAATAAAATTTATTTGTTTAAATATCGTTGAATATTATTTATTATTAAATGAAATAACCAGGATTTATATCAAAGAATAGCTTCTTTTTCTCGCTATAGTAGAATTGATCACGTATTGAAAATTAAATTGGAAAATCACAAAAAATAAGCTGACAAAAGTTCAATCTTTCATAGAGATATTCGTGCTTGGAATTCTCTTCATTCCAATATTGTCAAATCGACGCGTTTCTCGGTGAAGGGTTTTAAAATCAAATTAAAATAGGGTCACATTTAATTAAGTGAAAATAATTTTAAAACTGGAACCCTTGGTACTGAAATTTTAATCCTAAACAAACTTATTATTATTATTATACACTAGTGACTAATTGAAAAGTGTATGAAAAATAAACATTTAAACTTTTATTAATTTATTTTAAATTTGAAAAATGATGCTTCTGGCTATGTACTTAGATACTCTGTTTAAATATACATTACAGCCCAATGAATATTTTTCTTTCATATAAAAATATAGAGTCATCCAAATGTGACTCCTAAATTTGTATTTTTTTTAAAAAAAAAAAAACTATACACATGTTTCTTTTTGATAAAACACAAATTTAGACGTCACATTTTAATAACTCTTTATTTTCACTGTTAAAAATAAATGAAACAGTATTTTTTCAACATTGCATTTAGTTATCTCTCTAAAAAATGAAATTAATACTATTTATTAATTTTAATGACTAGTCTCAAAAATCACAAGTACTCGTATTCATCAATCTAGTTTTAACTAAAAATTTTGTTACAAATAATCATCAGTAATCTTAAAATATACATTTTACATTTATTTATACAAAATCGTATCTCAAATAATTAAGAATCCTGTAGAATTTTCTAGAATTGAGATTTTTATTTTTCTCTGAAATTATTTTTTAATCTCTTCTATTTTATTGTACTCATTGTTAAAATCATTGAGAATATGTAATATCTAAATATGAAAGAAATATCGAATACACGATTAAAAGATAAACACGAATTAACAAACAAGTCATGGCTACGAAATTAAAATATTTAAAATATCGATTTATGATAAGACTATTAATTTGTATACACGAATCCTTTAAGAAGTAACCGAACAAGATTCCTCAAATATGATTCATTGTATTGAAAGTAAATTCGTGAGGAATTCAATACCGTATAATGGTCCGATTATTCATTCAGGAGATTTGATAAACACAATGTAATTGCATGTACCAGACTATTAAAAAAATACGAACGTCTTGTGAAAAATCAAACGAGTCAACGGCCTAACTCGAAAAACATTGTTGTGACACTCCTACGTAAATAAATAAATAAGGTAAATATTCTTTTGAACAATAGTCTGACGAGTATGAAGGGTCAGTGCACCATTACATCAATCGAACTGTTTTTTATTTGATAAAACAGACAGGTAATAAAAGGATGAATTATTTAATTATATACATACTCGAATTTAAATATTTTCCATGATTGGTTTCAAACTGTGGTTAATATTGATACATGTGAGAGAATTTCATGAAAATATAACAACATTATTACACAAATGAATTTTAACCCCAACACCACAATAATTTAAAGTGTTCAATCATCACTTATTATTTATAATTATAAAGTCTATAATTAAATCGGTTATATTTGAACACTTTAATTTATTATGGTGTTGGGGTTAAAATTCATTTGTGTAAAATAAATCAGCCACAGTGCCAAAACAACAAATAACAACATTAGACAAGATTGTGTATGACTGGACAAAATTGGCTTGGAAAATTAATTGCAATTTTTTTAAATAATTTAAGACGATTTTTTCATGAAATGAAATAATTTTATTCAATAATGTATTGACTATTTTGTTCCACTTTATTCTCTCATCATTCAAGCATTTTTCAAATTCTGTGTTCAAAAAACTTTTGATCTTTCTGAATGAAAAACTGGTTCAAATTCCATTTGATAGCCTGATTTGAAGTAAAACTTTTGCCATTTAAAGAGTTCTGCAAAAATAAATTAAATGGTAATTTTATGATGTAAGGTCAAGTGAGTATGGAGAATGTAGCATCATATCTCAATTGAGTTTCAATAATTTTGACGAGTGGCCAAAGATGTATGTGGTCTTGCATTGTCATAGTGAAATAAAACACCTTTACGATTCACCAATTCTGGAAGTTTCGGTTGCAATGCATCTGAATTAATCGTTTAGTTCCTTGAAAGCAGTTTTAAAAAATATAATTCTTTTGCAATCCCACCAAACTGATAACAAAATTTTCTTTTGATGAATATCTGATTTTGATGTCCTTTTAGCTGGTTGACCCGATTGCAACCATAGTTTTTTTTCTGAAAGTTGTTATAAAAAATCTATTTTTCATCACCTTTAATCAGTCATTTTTGAATCGCAGATATTTTGTGCTCGATGAGATAAATTTCTTTAAATTCGTATGGTACTCAAAAATCGAACTTATTAGTATAACCAAGTTCTTTTAAATGTTTTTCAACACTAATATGTGATATGTTTAGCTTATTTGCAATCTTTTGTGTCGTCTTACGATGATTTGCTTCAATTAATTCTTTGATTTTGTCGTCATCAACTTTGTTGACCAGAATGATGTTCATGTTTAAATGAAAAGCCATTAGAATAAAATTAAACAAACCAATTCTGACATTGTCATTCTATTAAAACATCACCACTACACACAGAACATAACTTAATATAAGCATGTGTTGCATTTTTCCTTTATGGAAATAATAAAGCAAAATATAACAATAACACTCATTTTTATTTTCCATCTTCAACACAAAATCATGCAAAAATTTTTCCAAATTAAGCTTGAATTTTCACCTGTCAAATTTGATGACAAATTAAAATTTAGAATAAATTTAGTTACATTTCATGGCACTTAAATTTATTAACGAAAACCTCAATTACTTATTTACCATCCTAACATTAAAAAATAAAATAAAATCTCCATTCACGAATTCATTTCTTCAAGTTACTAAATATAAATCTATTTATATAATCTCGTTCATGGTCTGGAATCAAAGGTATATGAATTTTTGATAAAATCAAACATCTGTTTATGAAAAAAAAATATTCGAAAAATATAAAAAAGAGAAATTTGAGATAAAAGTAAATAGAAACGTTTTCATTCAGTTATAAACTGACAAAACCGGATGCTGGTACATCTATTTTTTTAACTCGGATATTCTAACGTAAAATTTTAATTCGTTTAATCAACTTTTCATAGATTTCATTCGAAATAAAAAAGTAGATTCAATGTGTTTTATCTTATTTAATTTCGTACTGAATATAAATCACAGTTATAGATTTTTCAAATAAAAAAAAAATAATATATGTAAATATAATCGAGTTTCACAATCCATAAGTAAATTCGATTGCGGTAAACATGTCGATCTGTTGCTGATATAACGACATTAAATCACGCAACAGAATAAAAAAAATTAAAAAGCATACACCGATTCAATTAGTTTGTCGAAAACAACTGTCATATTCATTCAACTTAAAGTAAAATCCGTGATTGTGTTTGATAATTAGTTTGAAATCAATTAATTCCATTTATTAGCAAATTTAATGGTACTGACACGGAAATACGCTCTTGTGCCACCAAACCAAAACGGTTCGAAGAATTAAATTGTGTAGCGTTAAATTATATACCGTTTATTCTGTCGATACTTTTTGTTATAATGTTTTTTTCGGATGAAATCAAAGTACTGTGTTTATAATTTATATCGTGTTATCCAAAAATGTGTTGTGATAGTAGATTTAATTATAAATACGTTCGTATAGGAAATTATAAAATTGTTTTTATTCTCATGTTACTTTTTTATAGAAATAAAATATTATTAATTTTATTTCACTCGTTTAAAAAATTGGAATTAAACACAGAGTAATTGTATAGCTTTAGATTATTTTTTTTTCAAAAAATAACAGTTTTCAATTCATGTTTTTCAATCGTTGAGTTTATTTATTATTTTTGTAATAAACAAATATTTATTTATCTGCTATACTTGTTTTTTTTTTGAATTTATAATAAATATTTAAACAGAAATTAAATTTCGATTTTTTGATTTAGTTTAAATTTCAAGCTATTAATTTTTCCCCAAAAGAAATGAAAATATTGACCACTTTGTTCCATTATTTTATACCATCTTTTAGTCATTTTCACAATTCCGTGCTCAAAAAATTTTAATTTTTCTGGATGAAAAACTGATTCTAGTACGATTGATAGTCTGATCTGAAGTGAAACTGTTACCATTTAAAGAGTTTTGCAAGGAACGGAACAAATAGTAATCTGATTTTGTAAGTTTATGTAAGTATGGTGGATGTGGAATCACATCAAAACCAAGCTGTAAAATGTTTTGGTGAGTGACCAAACATATATGTGATCTCGAATTGTCATAATGGAATATAACACCTTTACAATTCACCAATTCTGGACATTTCAGTTGCAATGCATCATTTGATTTGGTTAATTGTTAATCGTATGCATCTGAATTGATCGTTTGGTTCCTTAAAAACAGTTCAAAAAACATATTAACTTTGTAATCCCACCAAACTGATAACAAAATGTTCTTTTGATGAATATCTGCTTTTGATACCAGTCCACCAGGTTGCAACAACGATGTAAATAATCAATTCTTCATCGCCTGTGATCAGTCGTTTCAAAAATGAATCATTTTTGTAACGTTTTATAAGTAAATCGTAAACATTTATACACTCGATGCGATAAATTTATTTAAGTTCATGTGGTACTCGTATAACAAAGTTATTTAAATAACTATCAAATTTTTCAAATTAATTTTTAACTCTAATATGTAATATGTTTAACCTAACTGCAATTTCTTTAAGTCATATTACAACGATTTACTTCAATTAATCTTTGATTTTGTCGTTATTAACTTCTACTAGATGACCAGAGCGATGTTCATGTTTAAATGAAAAACCACCAGAACAAAATTCAGCAAACCAATTCTGGCACTGTCGTTCTATTGCATAATCACCACTATATACTGCACGTAACCTCACTTGAGCATGCGTTACGTTTTTTATGTATGGAAATAATAAAGCAAAATATAACGGTAACACTCATTTTTATTTTCCATTTTCAACTCGATACCAAATTAACAATTTTAACCAAATCACCCATAATTTCTTTTTAAATCAAGTTTGAATTGTCAGCTATGAAATTTAATAAAAAATTCGCAACTGAGATTGAGTTTAGAAATGATCAATGACACCTAAAAAGATCTATTAGTGAAAAACTCAATTAATTATTTCCTAATTCAGTAGTTGAATCAAAAACGAATCATTTTCAAAAAAAATAATTTGAAGTAATCAAACTTAATAACATTATTCGCTGGTTTGAAATAAAAAAATAAATCAAAATGATATTAGTTGTTTTGGAACTGTGGCTGATTCACTTTACACAAATGAATTTTAACCCCAACACTACAATAATTTAGTGTTCAATAATCACTTATTGTTCACTCATTATTTATAATTATATAATCTATAATTATATCGGTTGATGCATTTAGATGGCGACACCATCATCGTCAAAGCCTGGCCATCGTCAGAGTCAGGCTCTGACGATGATGGCGTTGCCATCGAAATGCATCAGCCGATATAATTATAGATTATTATAATTATAAATAATTAGTGAACAATAAGTGATTGTTAAACACTTTAAATTATTGTGGTGTTGGGGTTAAAATTCATTTGTGGCACATAATGATGATTCGTGAAGCTTAACTGACATTTTAACAAATGTAACTTGGAATTTTTTTCTCTAATAATTTTTAAATCAAATTGGTTTAATAATAATAATGACTTTTTGAAATATGTAATTAATATTCTATTATTAAATTATTTATAAATTACTAATCACATAATTAGTAATTAGTATTTTTAATCAACTTGATAATAGAATATTAATCGCACATTTCATTTGAAAAATAATTTAAAAAAAATTGCACATATTAAAAAAATACTTTATAGATTTGATAAGAATTTACAAGAGTATAGTATCATTTTTTTAGGAGTACATACATAAGAGAACAAATTGAACAATGAATTACTATCAAACATTTTAAATTGAGATTTCTGTACAGAGAATAAATTAATGAGAACAACAATTTATATTGTAACATTGTGGTTAATTTATACATACTGAAGTCGAGACATTTAATCCGACATTGTTTTTATCATAGGATAAAGATAATAAATACAAAAAAAAACTTCTATATAAATATTGCTTAATATTCACATACTAAAACATGTAGAGAAAAAGCGATGTACATTTTTTTAAAGTGTTATAAAGAATGACATTTTATTATTTCGGATTTAAGGGTTAGATTTGTGGGTTTTAATTCGGATTATAAAAACATAAATATTCTCTATGTTTATTTCATATTTATAGGATTAAAATTATATACATATATATATATATATATATATATATATATATATATATAATTATAAATGAATTATTTATATTATACAAATTGTAAAACTGTTGCAATCAAATTATTTTTTTTAAATTTACGTAACGATTTTAATTATATTTAATTAACAGCAATTCTATCTTAATTATGATATATAATTATTTTTAAATCAAATAATTACTAAACAGTAATATATTTAATTGTAATTAAATGAAAGTGAATAACACACCATAAGACAATCGGTGTTTAATTATAACCATAAATAAAATTTATAATGAATTTCTATAAAGTACACAAAAAGTTTCTTGTAATGAAAATCGAATTGAACTTTGAAATAAACTGTGGTTTGTTTGTTGATAGTTTTATTTATTTCTAGATTGATTTCTTTAATTTTAATTTATATGTATTTTAGTTGTTTTTAAACATATAGTATATTTTTATAATGTGATTTACTACAGTGCTAGAATTTTATTTTTTTTACATAGTGATTAAAACAAATATTTAAAATTGTTTCATTCTTTATACAGTATTTATCTCATTTCCATATTAATAATACATGAATAAAATGAGATTTATTATTCTTAAAGGTACAAGATTTTATAAAAGTCAATAATGAGCTATTTGCTTAACTATTCAAATATTTATCAGTAAATAAGTGACTATTAAAAACTTATGGTATTGAAATACGATTGTATGAAACGAATTAGCTGTAAGTTTAATTGAACAATGAATAAAGATTATTAGAAAAAAATAGTTGAATTTTTTCATTGTCACTTAAAATCGTAAAATATCTTTTTTATTTTATTTACCTGGTTGTAAAATACACATTAGTAAATAAATGACTATTAAATATTGTGACGTTGAAGTATGGTTGTATAAAAGTAAACTTACTACTATTTTAAACGAATAATAAAAAGAATAGTTTAATATTTTTCGTCTTTTAGCTACATTATGAAACAATTTTGAATTTTATATTAAACACAAGATCAAAAAAAGTCAAGAAACTATATATAGAATTTGTGCTTTTCAGACAATCTTCAGTGATAGTTATTTTTTTATGAGATAAGATTTTAACCCCAAGTCAACCCCCAACAAGTGGAAAGAGTTTTTATATTTAATACTTGTTTATATTATATAGTTATTATTTTTTTATATTAAATACTGATTTATAATATATATTTAGTTATTAATTTTCATTACTTAAAACTGTGGTTAATACACTTTTATACAACAACCATACCTTAACATCGTACTATTTAATTGTTACTTATTTGTTGATGTGTATTTTACATCCTAGCAAATAAAGTAAAAAAGATTTTCTACGATTTTAAGTGGCAATGAAACGATTCAACTATTTTTCTCTAATAAACTGTATTTATTGTTCATTTAACATTATAGCTAATTCATCTCATACAATCGTATTTTAATTGCCACTTATTTTCTGATAAATATCTCAATAGTTAAGCAAATAGCTAATTATTGACTTTTGTAAAATCTTGTACTTTTTCAGTAAATAAATCGTTTGTGTAGTGAGCTTTTTATAAAAGATTTATATCTCAAGTATAAAGTCTTTGGGTATTAATAAATAAATTTAAAACATTTTTCTTTATGTTATGTATTTTAAAACCAGTTATCAAGAAAAAACTATTAGTTCTTAAAGACATAAATATGTTTTCTATTTAACTTATTCAATTTTTATACACCAAATGATATCTTATTTTTTTTAGTCTACAGAAATAATAAAAAAGATAATATGAACAAAATCAATATTAATTAATTACAAATCTATAATATTTAGAAACTTGTTTATAAAATAAGCATAACTCAAATTAAATATCTTACTTATTTATATTCATTCGTCAAAGATTACATATCTATGTAAAAATTCGTGAAAATGAATAAAAAAGTATTTAGGATATTCTATAAAAAACAACTGATTGGAATTGTAATTAAAGTAATTACAATAATTAAAAAAATATGCCAATAGAAATTATGCTAAAATAAAACAGATTTATTTCTCAAATATAAAATTTTAAAATGTTAAGAAAAAATGGAAGTATTTTTATATTCTATGTATTTTAAAATCAGTTATCAAGAAAAAAGTCTATTATTTCTTTGATACATAAACATGTTATCTATTCCATATAATCAGTTTTCATACACAAAATGGTATCTGATTTTTTTGGTTTGTAGAAATAATAAAAAAGTTAACAAGAATGAAATCAATATTAATGTTTGTAGCACATCCATTAAAATAAATATGAGAGGAAAAATTATCTTATAAACAATAATATGTTTATATTCAATTTTTCATAATATTTGGTCTGTAATATACAAAACAATACTACTATTGATTGAAATTATCGAAATTCTTATTTTTATAAAATCTACCTTAGTACAGTAAACAAAAATTATATATATATATATATATATATATATATATATATTTGTGTGTGTGTAGGTATTGATTTATAAACCCTGGCATGTTTTTAAATATTTATATTTGACATTTTCTTTAAAGAATACTGGCAAATATATGTATATATATATATATATATATTTGAATGTAGAAAAATCTTCTGTAAATATTATCAAGGTTTATAATAAAAATAAATAAACGCAAAAGAACGAACTAAACAAATTTAAACAAAATAAACTTGATTCTCTGTATTCAAACAGAACAACGAGAAAACATAACATTGTTTTTCGTTCATAATGTATTTTTTTCTCTATTGTATTTCTTCTGATTCTACATCATGTTTTCTATTTGAAATTTATAAATTATAAACTAAATACAAACACAGTTATATTCAATTTATAGAATTCCAGTTTTATTTTTTTCCTTTCTACAATTGAGTCTATATTTTATTTAAATAATATATAGGGTTTTCCAGTAAGAATAGTAGAATTTTGACAGCTGGTTCCCACCAGCTGTCAAAGTTCTGCCATTATTCTATATTATATTGTAAAATTGGTTGTAAAATTGATTACATGGAATAGATAACATGTTTATGTTTTTAAGAAATAATTAGTTTTTCTGGATAACTGATTTTAAAATACATGGAATAAAAAATACTTTAATTTTTTTTCTCAACATTTCAAAAGATTATATTTGAGAAATAAACCTATTATATTGTAGAATAATTTCTATTGGCATATTTTCTTTTTTTAAATATTGTGATTATTTCAATTACATTTTAAATCAGTTGTCTCTTTATAGAGTATCTAAAGTACTTTTTTTATTAATTTTCAAGGATTTCGAACAAACAGGATTTTTGTAGAAATATATAATCTTTGACAAACGATTATAAATGAGAAAGATATTTAATTTGAGTTATGTTCATCAAGTTCATTTTATAAACAGATTTTTAAAAATTATAGATTTGTTATTAATTAATATTGATTTTGTTTCTATTATCTTTTTTATTATTTCTATAGATTTTGAGTATGAAAATTGATTACATGGAAAGAAAACACATTTATGTGTCTAAGAAATAATATTTTTTTTTGATAACTGGTTTTAAAATACATAGCATAAAAAATACTTTGATTTTTTTTCTTAGCAATCCAAAAGTTTATACTTGATAAATAAATTTATTATATTGTAAAATAATTTCTATTGGCCTATTTTTCTTTTTGAAATATTGTAATTTTTAACCTCGACTTGACATTTCAACTCAATATAGTTTGGCAAATTATCATGGAATGTTCAATATTTCAACAACGTTTAGAAAGTGTAAAAAAAAATTAATAAACTTATTGAAACAAAACTTTAATGAGTCCATTATTTCACAAAATAGACCCATTAGTTGGCCAGAAAGATCATGTAATATAACTCCATTAGATTATTTTCTGTGGGGTTATTTGAAATCATTGATTTATGCTAATAAACCATAAACAACAGAAGCATTAAAAATAAATATTGAACGTGTAATTCATGAAATTGGATCGTAATTATGTAAAGGAATGACTAAAAATTAGATTAAACGAATGCACTCTGTTGAGTAAAGTGGTAGTAGTCATAAAAGTGAAATTATATTCCATCAATAATGCCATAAAATATTCTTAAAAATCAAAAAAATAAATAATTTTGTTTTATTTTCATTTAAACTTATGAAGTGCTTATTGGAAAACCCTATATAATGTGTATTTGATGTGTAGGTACTGTATTTATTAAAGAAAACATTTTAAAAATTCCATTGAGAATTGTTTAAAAATCTTAAAAAATATATCCCAGCTCGTATGTAACAAATTTCCATTTTACATCGATTTAATATTCGTTTTTGAAAACAATTCCGAACAATAATTCATTATGAACATTGACATTTATATATAGCTCCATACGAAATCACTCTATTTGATTGCATTTTTAATTTGGATATTATTTTTTCGACCCAATGAACAGTGTTATTCGGTTCGATTATTTCCATCAATTTTTGTGGAAATGATTTCGCGTTTTTAATTTTCGATTAAACTAGTTCGTGCTCGAAATCAATAGCCTGTTTTTCGGATAAAAACGTTATTTTCTCGTTAATTAAATACGAGTAATTGTCGAACCATCAAACATTACATCGGAATAAAACCAAATAGATCTGAACAGTATATCACACACGACTTTAAATCTTGATATGTAGACAATTCCTCGATACATTTCTAAGAAAATAATGTTAGCTTTATCAATATTTGTATAAAAATCGTTATAAGAGGATACGGACGACGTTTCTTTAAACGACACGATGTATGTAATTGTCATATCGTTACACAAGATTCGAATAGAAGAATGAGGCTCTCTTTAAGAATTCTATACGGATCGCATGTTGTACATAGAGTTGAAAGAGCAATGATAATTCACGAGTGACATGCACGTCATGTAAAATATACGTGTATATCTCTGTTTGTACTATGTCTACAGTGAACGAACGACCTTATAGGAAAAAAACAAGCAAGGATATGCATGCAAAATAAGATGCGGTAGCGTGGGTACGAAAAACATTGTGGGTATGTTGACTCAGTGGGTGTACCTGTTCATATTTTTTAATATATATATATACTGAATTTTTTTTTTGTTACGACTTGCTATGCTATTTAATTGAATTGATACGATGATATATTAATGTCTCAAGCAAGTCTACATATTGATATTTTTTTAATACCATATACAATAAATTAATATTATTTGCATTTATATACCAATTAATTAAATAAACTGAACTTATTTTTCTTGATAACGAGTAAGATAATTAATTTTATTTAATTTTGCTATTTGTTGTTTTGGAACTGTGGTTGATTTAATTTACACAAATGAATTTTAACCCCAACACCACAATAGTATAAAGTGTTCGATAATCACTTATTGTTCACTTATTATTTATAATTATATCGGTTAATGTATTTCGATGGCGACGCCATCATCATCATCAGAGCCTTTTTGTTAAAATCTAGCTCGATAATATTATAAACTATATAATTATAAATAATAAGTAAACAATAAGTGATTCTTGAACATTTTAACTATTGTGGTGTTGGGATTAAAATTTATTTGTGTAACTTTATTATGTTTATTTTATAAATATGTTTCTAAAAAGTATAGATTTGCAATTAGTTAATATTGATTTTGTTTCTATTATCTTTTTAATTTTTTTTATAGATCAATAAAATTAGATATCGTTTTATAAACGAAAATTGATTACATGGAATAGATAACATGTTTATGTTTTTAAGAAATAATTAATTTTTCGGGATAACTGATTTTAAAATACATAGAATAAAAAATACTACAATTTTTTTCTCAACATTTCAAAAGTTTATACTTGAGAAATAAAGCTATTGTAGAATATTTTCTATTGGTATATTTTCCTTTTTGAAATATTGTAATTATTTCAATTACATTTTAAATCAGTTGTCTCTTTATAGAATATCTTGAATACATTTTTATTATTTTTCAAGGATTTCGAAAAACAGGATTTTTGTATAAACATGTAACTTTGATGAATGATTATAAATAAATAGCATATTTAATTTTAGTTATATTCATTAAGTTTATTTTATAAACAAGTTTCTAGAAATTATAGATTTTTTATTATTAATAGAGATTTTGTTCCAATTATCTATTTTATTATTTTTAAACCAAAAAATTTGATATCATTTTGTGTACGAAAATTGATTAAAAGAGAACCACAGTTCGTAATAATGAAAATGAGTAGCTGAATATAAATTGTAAATCAGTATTCAATATAAAAACTTTTTCCATTTTCTGGTAATTGACATGGGGTTAACAATCTTATCTCATAAAAATAATTGTAACTGAAGATTTTCAAAAAAGCATAAATTCTATATACAGTTTCTTGATTTTTTTTGTTCTTATGTTTAATATAAAATTCAAAATTGTTTCATAATGTAGATAGGAGACGAAAATATTAAACTATTTTTTCATTATTCGTTTAAATTTGTAGTTAGTTCATTTTTATACAACCATATTTCAAAGTCACAATATTTAATAGTCACTTATTTACTGATGTGTGTTTTACAGCCAGGTAAAAAAAATAAAAAATATATTCTACGATTTTAAGTAACAATGAAAAGATTTAACTATTTTTTTCTACTAAACTTTATTAATTTTTCATTTAACATTGCAGCTCATTCGTGTCATACAATCGTACTTCAATACCATAAGATTTAAATAGTTACTTATTTACTGAAAAATATTTCAATAGTTACCAAATTGACTTTTATAAAATCTTGTATTTTTACAGTGAATAATTCGTTTATGTAGTCATCTTTTTATAACAGATTTATTTTTCAGGTATGAAGTATTGGAATGTTAAAAAAATAAAGCATTATATATTTTAAAACCAATTATCAAGAAAAAGCTCTATTGGTTCTTAAATACATAAGTGTGTTATCTATTATATGTAATAATCAATTTTCGTACACCAAATTGTATCTAATTATTTTTTGTCTATAGAAATAATAAAAAATAATAATAGTATATATATATATATATATATATATATATATATATATATATATATATATATATATTAAATATAGGAACATATTATTCCTATTATAAAAAAATAATAGGAGTAATATCAAGTCCAGGAATATTAAGAAAAAAATAAAATGTTTTTTTTTATATTATGTATTTTAAAATCAGTTATCATAAAAACTCTATTATTTATTAAATACATAAATCTGTTTTCTATTCCATGTGTTTAATTTCATAAAAAAATGGATCTAATTGTTTTTTAATTTTGAGAAATAATAAAAAATGCAATAGGAACAAAATCAAGTTCTAGGATATTAAGAAAAAATTTTAAAACATTTTTCTTTGTGTTATATATTTTAAAACCAGTTATCAAGAAGAAAATCCATTAGTTTTTAGATACATATATGTGTTATCAATTCCATGTGATGAATTTTCGTACACAAAATTATTTTTAGTCCATAAAAATAATGAAAAAGATAATAGGAACAAAATCAATATTAAT